>JAGFNQ010004653.1:509646-538536 GCA_024364735.1 Boesenbergia rotunda
GTTCTCGCAGGTGAAGGCACGTGTCAGGCGCCCCCAGGAGAACTATAAAAGGGGCTTGACCCCAAGGCTTCAACATCACTGTTTCTCAACGCTCCAAAGCTTTTCGTTCAAGTGCTACGCCCCGGCAAACTCCAACTTCGAGATCCCAGCGCCGACGATGACCCTCTGCTCCGAAATACGATCCACATCGGGTGTCGGTAACGAAAAGTGTAGCAATTTCAATTTACTGAAATACTCTTGTACTTAACTTGTAAATCCTTTTGCGCGATTATAGTATTGCCCAAAGTAAACGGTCAAGGACCGTGGGCCTTGGAGTAGGAGCTGACCGTGACTCCAAACCAAGTAAACATTGACTTGTGTTCCTATGTGATTTACTTCTTTCCACTGCATATTTTCTCTTTCCTAATCCGAAAAAGTTTTAAAACGATATTCATCCCCCTCTATCATTTTCTTTGATCCAACATTATGTTGGTTCGAGAAGTACCAAAGTCAAACCTATGTTTTGATAATGGCAAAGGGCTAAGAAGTTAAGGTTTTGTTGTTATCTAACAAGGCTAATTAAGTGTGCATGAAAAGTCCTAGGTACACTAGGCACTAAGTCCTGGTCGTGGGTTGGGCAACTAAGTCCTGACTTAAGGTTGGGCACTAAAACCTGGTGAGTGAAGCTGGGCACTAAGACCTGGTAAGGGACTGGGCACCAAAGACCTAGTGAGTGAAGCTGAGCACTAAGACCTAGTCGTGGACTGGGCACGAAGACATGGTGAGTGAAGCTAGGCAAAAGTCCAACCGGAGGAGCCGGTTGGCAAACAGGTAAACTCTCCCGAGAGGAGTAGGTGAGGTCGCGTTCCCCGTAGGAGGGAACATTAGGCGTTGATTCGACCTAGGGTTCCATTTGGGAAGCCCAAAGTCATAACCAAGACAGGTCAGGCTGTAAATTATGGTTTAATCTATATCATTTATATGCTTGTTGTGTTTTCGAACTAACCCTGGTTGTAGGAACGAAGGGATGAAGGTTTCTGCACTCAGGCGCCTCAATGGAGTGAGGCACCCTACTGGGCTAGGCACTTGTGTTGAGACAGGCGCCCCAGCCAAAGGGGTAAAACTCCAGCCACTTCGAAGCAAGGCCTCAAGACCACAACAGAGGCGCCTGTGTTAACACAGGCGCCCCAGTTAGCTCAGGCGCCCTGGTTGAGGGGATAAGCGCTGGCCAAGTCTGCGGATTGATGTTCTCGCAGGACAGGCCACGTGTCAGGCACCCCCTTCAACACAGGCGCCCTAGCTACGACTATATAAAGAGGTTCACCCCCTTGGCTTCGACAACAATTGCTTCCTACGCATTCAGTCAAGCGCTCCGCTCTGACAAGCTCCGTGCTCAAGATTCAAGTGCCAACGACGATCCGCTGCTCCGAATTTTCAACTTCTTCGGTCGTCGGTATAAGATTATTTTACTGTTGTATTTACATTCTTAATTCTATATTTGTACTCAACTTGTAATCATTTTATGAGAATATAGAATTGTCCATCATAAACGGTCAAGGACCGTGGGCCTTGGAGAAGGGCCTTGGAGAAGGACCCTTTTAAAATTTTGATTAAGAATTTTTTTGTAAAATTCTTGTTGCAAAGCCTTGTAAGTAAAAGTTTTTAAAAAAAACAAAATTTAGGTTTGCAAAACTTGTCTAAGTAAAAAAAACTTGTCTAAGTGGAAATTTGTCTAAGTGTAAAAGGTTTTTTTTGGTGCAAATGATTTTGCTCTATTTTTGCAAAACACTTAGTCAAACTTAAAAGCACTTAGAAGTTTTACAAAAACTGAATGTTTGTTTGAGGGGGAGAATATTTGGTTGAGGGGGAGAATGTTTATTTCCAGGGGAGATAATTAAAAATTGTTTTAAGTTTTTTGTGATCTTGCTTGTTAGATGTGCTATAAAATGTTTTAACTTAACTTTTTGAACCGTGTTGCCATAAATAAAAAAGGGAGAGATTGTTGGTGCCAGAAGCACCAAAGTCAAACCTATGTTTTGATAATGGCCAAGGGTTCAGAAGTTAAGGTTTTGTTGTTATCTAACAAGGCTAATTAAGTGTGTAGGAAAAGTCCTAGGTACACTAGGCACTAAGTCCTAGCCGCAGGCTGGGCAACTAAGTCCTGACTTAAGGCTGAGCACTAAAACCTGGTGAGTGAAGCTGGGCACTAAGACCTGGTAAGGGACTGGGCACCGAAGACCTAGTGAGTGAAGCTGAGCACTAAGACCTGGTCGTGGACTGGGCACGAAGACCTGGTGAGTGAAGCTAGGCAAAAGTCCAACCGGAGGAGCCGGTTGGCAAACAGGTAAACTCTCCCGAGAGGAGTAGGTGAGGTCGCGTTCCCCGTAGGAGGGAACATTAGGCATTGATTCAACCTAGGGTTCCATTTGGGAAGCCCAAAGTCAGAACCAAGACAGGTCAGGCTGTAAATTATGGTTTAATCTATATCATTTATATGCTTGTTGTGTTTTCGAACTAACCCTGGTTGTAGGAACGAAGGGATGAAGGTTTCTGCACTCAGGCGCCTCAATGGAGTGAGGCACCCTACTGGGCTAGGCGCTTGTGTTGAGACAGGCACCCCAGTCAAAGGGGTAAAACTCCAGCCACTTCGAAGCAAGGCCTCAAGACCACAACAGAGGCGCCTGTGTTAACACATGCGTCCCAGTTAGCTCAGGCGCCCTGGTTGAGGGGATAAGCGCTGGCCAAGTCTGCGGATTGAAGTTCTCGTAGGACAGGCCACGTGTCAGGCGCCCCCTTCAACACAGGCGCCCTAGCTACGACTATATAAAGGGGTTCACCCCCTTGGCTTCGACAACAATTGCTTCCTACGCATTCAGTCAAGTGCTCCGCTCCGACAAGCTCTGTGCTCAAGATTCAAGTGCCAACGACGACCCGCTGCTCCGAATTTTCAACTTCTCCGGTCATCGGTTTAAGATTATTTTACTGATGTATTTACATTCTTAATTCTATATTTGTACTCAACTTGTAATAATTTTACGAGAATATTGAATTGTCCATCGTAAACGGTCAAGGACCGTGGGCCTTGGAGTAGGAGCCGACTGCGACTCCGAACCAAGTAAAAACAAAAGTGTTAGCGATTGTTTTTGCCTTTCCGCTGCGTAATTACTCTTAGTTTTATCCGAAAATTTAACGATCGATAATCACCCCCCCCCCCCTCTATCGATTTAATCCGATCCCACAACTTACACTCGAGGAATACCCAACATGAAGAAGTATCCTCAGTCGATGAAGAGGAAGCAACTTACATGGTAAGAAAGTTTAAATTTTTTTTAAATATAATAAATTCAATGGGATGTAAGCCAAAAGACATCCTTGGAGCAAAAAAAGAATAAAGTGCTATCACTCGACGAAGAGGGACATGTCAAAGAAAACTGTCCTAAGTTAAAGAACAAGGGAAAATGGGCAACAAAGTTAAAGACCTACAACCTGAAGGCAACGTGGGATGAGTCTTCATCAGAAGAATCAGAACTCGATGAACATGCCGGACTGGCACTGATAGCCACCGACCAAAAAGAAAACATCAATGAAGGGGGAGTTACGTCAGAAGAGAACAACGATGAAGAGGAACCTCCGAATTTGAAAATGACCTAGTAAATGAGGTATGTTTACTTCCACCCGATCAACTTTATTTCGACATTTAGAGAACGACTAAATCACTTTATAAATTAAAATTAAAAAATTTAGATTTGAAAAATAAACTAGCAAAAGCATGCCCATTAGAAATATTTGATAAGTTGAAATTAGAAAATGAATGATTGAAGACTCAAATAGAGAAACGACTAAATATCCGTGCATGTTCAAATTATTTTCAAAATTCAAAAGGTAGATATTCTGAAGGACTAAATTGGTATTTACAGTATCATATGGGTCAAATTGTAAGAATTCCTAAAAGTTATATTCTATCTAAATTTTTTATTAACCCTATTGGTAAGAATTTGTTATAGGTCCTAGAATCTGTATTAAATTATTAGATTTTATTTAATACTTGTTTGTCAATATTTAATTTTCTTTTTGTGTTAATTAATGCTTTATTTATCATCCTTTTAAAATTTTTTGTTCAAATATGTAATTGTTGCAGAAAATTTAGTTTTATATTTTTTGATAATAGCATTGAATGTAAGTTATCTATAAAATTTATTTTTGAAATTTTTTGACTGTTAAATAAATTTTTTATGATTTTTTATTTGAAAATTGATTTTTAATTTTAAAAATACATAAAAATTAATTTTCATTAAATACGATTTTTTTGGATCTATAAACTATATGTTGAACGTTTAGAAAAATATTTACATTTATTTTAAGTCAAAATCTAATTTCAAAATTATTTTTTCAAAATTAGATAACTTATTTTACCTTGGTCATTTTTACTGGGCCTACTAAATTTTTAACTTAGATAATTTGAATAATATTTGTCTTAGAATAAAATTTTTATAAATTATTTATTGATAATTAGACTTTTAATTTTAAAAAATAATTTCTGACCCATTTTTGAAAATTATTTTTTTAGATTAACTATTACCTGTGATATGTTATCAAATATTTTCATAAATTTTGAATGTCTAAATAATTTTTAAGAATTTTTTTTTCCAAAAATGCATTTGTCTTTAAAATTAATCATGTTTGTTTTTCTTCTTGTCAAAGTTGACTTTAAAATTTTCTTCAAACTTAGTCTCTTTACACAAATTTTTGTAAGAATCTAGTTTAATTTTCTTAATTAATTTTACCCTTAACATGTTTTTTTTATGTGATCAAAGGGGTAGAAGATAGGATCACGTAAAGGGGAGGTCTATATTTCTAATTTTTTGCATTGTCAAAAATTTATTACTGTCATTTTATATGTTATATAACTCTAACCTAACTCGGGTTGATGCACATAAAAAAGGGAGAGATTGTAAGTACCCCCGGATGAGTTTTGATGTGGTCAACTGAGTCAAGTTAGGTCCTATTGGTATATGATCTCTGTGTCTAAGTGTGCAGAAACTTAGAAGCACAGGAAGTTGAGCGAAAGATACAACGGACAAGAAGGATGGCATGGGAAGGAAGCCGACGGGCTCGATGTATCTGAGAGATGCGCAGGTCTTTGGAAGAGTATGTCGGTGGAGCGAGAAGGACGCGCAGGACGTCCGAAGGATGAGAAGTCAGGAGGAAGCACGCTCGAGGAGAAGGATGGAGAGGGCTCGGGTGAGCCTGTCTCCAGATAGCTGGAGATCACCCAGAAGAAGAGAGAAGACTGCTTAACCAAAGGTTGACCAGAAAGTTCTCGGGCACCCGAGTGGTCTTCGGTGCTCGAGCACTCAGGCGCCCGTATGGATACAGGCAGCCAACCATACAAACGCCCAAGTCCGTACGAGAGCCTGAGATGTTTTGACCCTATCGAGAAGTAGTCGTTCAGCGGTCATTGCGATGTGGATATCCATTGACCACATGTCAGACACCCGTATGCACTTGAGCGACCAAGAAGTGTCACGTCAGCTTTTTGATAAACTTTCACATGAGCTATAAATAGACCCCTGAACTTAGTTTTTTCACCAATTTGAACTGTAAAATGAATTTATACTATTCTTCATTTTCTTTTTAAGATCTAGTCTGTGTAAGAGACTTCTCTGCACAAGGAGTTTGATCTGGAGATTGAGCTTATTACTGACTTGGATTAACAACCACTTTGGTTGCAACCAAGTAGACTATTCTATGCCTCTTTTCTTTTTATTGCTTTTTATTTTATTAATATTATTTGTCTATGCAAACTAATCTGTATTTTTGTTTAAGAAGAACAAAAGATTTGACTTTATCTTTTAGGGGCAATTCACCCTCCTCTTGGCGACCACACTATCCCCTTCAAAACGCACTTATAAGAACTAAATTACATCAGGGCGAGTCTTGGGTGAGATATGTCAATGTTTACATAGACGATAGTAAAGTTTAAGGATATCGTGTTTATTGTTATCTAGTAAGCAAATAGATCTTCACAAGGGAATGTTCAAAGGGTAAAACCTAACTGTCTTATGCTAGTGGCAATAGGCGATTCACTCGCCTTCAGCGCCACTGCTAATCCGTCCTAGGGCCAACACGGAAGAGGTAAATCACAGGAACTACTAGTCCGGATGTTGGGGCTAGTGCATGGGGAGGGCGGGCCTAACAATCTTATACTAGACTCAACTGATGAATGCTATCATATACTTTGTTTCCATTCACGTGGGAAATTATTGGATATATATGAATGGAAAAGTGGTTGAGAGGAACGAGACTCTATTGTAAATGAGACATTAGTCCCTACATTAAAAGCTTTAAGGCAATTTTGTTGGTTTATATTGTATCACAAGCATGATAATTGTAAACAAATGCATGAGGAGATGCTCTTTCTAACATGTGTGCCCGTAGGTGGTACAAATCCAAGGCCTTGATTTGTACTAAACTAAATTGACTTGTGTACAAGTATGACATACATGCATCGAATACTGACCAATAGGGGCAAAATTTGGCCAAACGAATGAACCAATGCTTTGCCAACCAAATATTTTGCTTACTGCTCAAATGAAACGAATACATTAATCGAAGATTAATAGAGAATATGTAGCTATCGATTTGAAACAGTCACTATTGATGGTCAAATGGTTGGACGAAATGAATGTCCATTACTCGCTCATTCAATGTAGCAGAGGCATGAAGTTTCTTTTGTCAATTCATTTTGATTGGTAGTCTTCTAGTGATAGCATTCGTGTACTTACTCAGTTCACAACGAACAATTAGTACTTGATTGTCGATGTGGTCTTCCTGTTATATCATGGAAACAAATGTCCATCATGACCTCGAAACATTGTCGAAGTGGGGCGAATCTGTTTTAAGAAAACTACGTCAAATATTACTCTCGACTGTCTTGACATCTCAGTTGTTTCAACACTCAACAGTCTCAGCATCTTGATTGTCTCCGCCAAGACATCTCAGCCTTTACATCTCAACCAAGGCATCTCGGCCACGATATCTTGGCCAGCTAGCTCAACCAGGCAAATTCAATCATCCCAAGCAAGTTATTCCTTCTCTGTTTGGCGGTCCAAGGTTATCAACTCATATTATTTTGATCAGGGGCAGTCCTGAGAAAAATTGGGCTCTGGGTGAAATTTTAGATTTGGTTATTTTAGACCTTCCTCTTGCTGAAGAAACTAGATATTAGAGAATATTTTTACCTAATTTCTCAAAATAATTTATTCAACAATCAATAACGTTCTAAATGACACACAATCGAGGCTACAAACTCATCTGAGGAGATGGAGCCCACAGTGGAATGCCCAATATTTTTGCCGCCTTTGGCACCAAGGGATGACAGTGAATGTCAGGGGTGGAGAGCGATGTCAACGTGTGCATCAGAGATAGAAGTTGTCGCGCCGGCGGAATAAGGTCTGCCCTAGCTTCACTTCGTAGGTTGACGAGAGAGGAGGGGGGGGAGAGAGAGAGAGAGGGGAGGGAGAGGGCATCGCGACGTCGAAAGAGAAACTGCTTCATAAGCACACGATCTGAGAGAGAGGGATCGGAGAGAGAACACGTTGCGGCGACAAAAAGGGCTTCTGCCCTTGTTTCGTCGTTCATTTAGAGGTTAATGAAAGAGAGAGGAGAGGAGACGGAGAGGAAAAATTCATTAAAAATATTTTTTAAAAATACATTAATTTTGAAGAAATATTGAACGTGTGCAATATGATATATATTATATGATAGGGTTGGAAGGCCCATGCCCGGCCCCGGGGATGAAGAAGCTGGGGATTGGGTATAACCTCTCTTCCCGGGCCCCAGGGCCCCCTTTGGAGTTCGCGCTCGGGAGGGTCAGGCTTCTCCGCGAGGTAGGGCCCCGAGAGTATTTCAAAAGATATCACATCCGAAGACTACCGAGCCCGCCTCGGGAGGCGGAGTCCCCACAATTACAGACCTCGGGAACCCCGAGTGTCGCAACTAAAGAAAAAGTGATAATGACGTAGACTATTTCAAAGGATATCCCTTTATCACCGAAAGCGGCGGGCGTGGCCTGAAGATCGAAAATGTGTCCACAATAAAGGTGGCACGATCAGTCTGCCGAGGGGGGATATAAAAGGAAGTTCAACCCCTCCGGTAGGGGGGGTTACGATCTCTCATCTTTACGCATTATCTCTCTTTCTCACCATCATTTGGGCACCCTACTAACTTGAGCGTCGGAGTGGACTCCGCCGGACCCTTGCCGGCGCGTCCCTTAACGCTTGTGTTACTTTCGCAGGATTCCCGAGTTCTTCGGCGACATAGTAAACTCCACAAGGGCTGATCCTCGGTGACTGGTCATCGCCGACGACTCCTTCCGGAACAAATTTGGCACCGTCTGTGGGAAACAACAAAGCACCTGAAAGAGCGCCGATGGCAGGACCGGAGGAACAACCCCTCACGCTCACGCGGGAAGAATTTGACCACCGAGTAGCTAACGCCATCAGGGAAGCCTTGGAACAACACCAAATTGAACAGGCGACCCTGCAACCAGCGGGTCCGGTAAGGGAGGAGATCCCCAGAACCTTCGCCTCGTCCCCTAGAAGGTCCGTGACCCCGATGGGGCGACATGATGGCGTAGCCCAGGGCCCCCGAAAGGAATCTCCTATAGAGGGGGAAAAAGCCCACTCAGTAGCCTCTAGTACTCAGAAGCTTGATGACGGACCGGGAAGGAGGGATGGACTCAAGATCTTTCAAAAGACTCCCTCCACCCCTTTTTGGTCAGAGATTGTGGAAGACCCCATGCCAAAGCAGTTTCGCGGGCCAGGAATCCCTGAGTATGATGGGAAGACAGATCCCGAGGATCACGTTTGCAAGTTCGAAAATGCGGCGCTTCTGCACCAATATACAGATGGAGTAAAATGCAGGGTATTTTTGAGCACCTTATCTGGTGCAGCGCAACGGTGGTTTCAGAGGCTGCCCCAAGGTTCGATCAACTCATTCATGGAGTTCAAGACAGCTTTTCTCCACCATTTTGCGAGTAGCCGACGTTACCAGAAAACAACACTCAATCTGTTCACTCTTAAGCAAAAGCCTAAGGAACCGCTCAAGGAGTACATACAGAGATTCAACTAGGTGGCACAGGATGTACCTAGCGCAACATCGGAGATACTCGTCAGCGCCTGCACTCAAGGGCTCGCGGAAGGAGACTTCTTCCGATCCTTGGTGAAGAAGCCCCCTGCTAGTTTTGATGACTTGCTAGGACGCTCGGTCAAGCATGTTAACGTAGAGGAAGTACAGTACGCCCAGCGCAAGGATCCAGCCGGAGCTCCTCTTCCCGCGGCTCCCCGGTCGGATAGGAAGGAGCCCCCCTGCTCCAGTGAGGGGAAAAGACATGCCGCCTGGAAGGCATCACTGGGCTGGTAGGCGTAGGGTGGTGGAGACAGTAAATATTGAACCACCGGAGACATCGCCCAAGTACTGTAGTTATCATAGTAGTTCGACTCATTCTACAGAAGAGTGTCACGCCCTGAAAAAGAAGGTCTCTGAGGGGGCGGATGCCAAGCCACGTAAAAAATGGAACAAGCCGGAGTACCACCGAAGGTCGCCACGATGAAGTCGTTCCCCTCTGCGAAGGCCCGCCAGGGAAAACGAAAGCCGACCGCGGTCTCGATCGCGATCCAGGGCCAGGAGCCGGGGACCCGCGCCCCGAAGATCCCCCTCCTTGGAGAAAGATCCTCAGAAGGGCAAAGCTTCTATGCGAGGCCCTCCCTCGGGCCATGTAGGGGTCATCTCCGGAGGACCTACCGGGGGCGACTCTAACCGGGCTCGGAAATCATACACCCGATGGTTGGAAAATTACTCCATCGGGACAAGCCGAAGCCCGGGGGTGGGCCCCACCATCTCATTCGGACCATCCGACCTCGAAGAAGTGGAAGCTCCACTTGAGGACGCCATAGTTATTGTGGCTCACATCGCCAACTATGAGGTAAAACGCATCTTCGTAGACACAGGAAGTTCCGTGAATATCCTATACAGGGCGGCTTGAGAACAGATGCAGATAGACGAAGAGGAATTGATCCCTGTCTCGACCCCCCCCCCCTTGTTTGGCTTCACTGGATATTGTGTGCAGCCGTTAGGACAGATTACCTTATCACTCTCGCTGGGCAGCGATAGGCTCGAGCGAACCTGGAGGACTCCTTTCCTAATTGTGGATGCGCCTTCTTCCTATAATGTCATCTTGGGTCGACCAGTGCTCAGTATCTTCCAGGCGGTGGTCTCTGTATACCACCAGAAGATCAAGTTCCCGGTAGGTGATCGAGTGGTGGAAGTTCGAGGGGATCAGCTCGTTTCGCGAAGATGCTATAGTAGCGAAGTCAGGGCTGAGTCTAGGAAGAACCCCCGCGGACTGGAGGAATAGCTCTCGAAGGGATCTTAGTTTAGTTATGGGCCCTGGTTTTTAATGTCCTGGTAAGATCTGGAATTTGCTTAGCACAATCGTTTATGTCTTGCTGTGAGTTTATAGCCGCATTAAGTAATAAAATGGAATGCTTCTTTTCAAAATAACCAACGCGCGTTCTAGCAAATCAAAACCCTAATGTCCCACGGTCTAGCCGATGCCCGGGGTACTTAGGCTTGGTTTGTGACCTACGCGCCTGTCCAAGTACTTCAAAACCCTAATGCCCAGAGGCCCAGCCGAGACCCGGGGTACTTAGGCTTGGTTCAGGACCTACGTGCCCGTTCAAGTACTTCAAAACCCTAATGCCCCGCGGTCTAGCCGACGCCCGGGGTACTTAGGCTTGGTTTGGGACCTACGCGCCCGTCCAAGTACTTCAAAACCCTAATGCCTCGAGGCCCAGCTGAGGCCCAGGGTACTTAGGCTTGGTTCGGGACCTACGCGTCCGTTCAAGTACTTCAAAACCCTAATGCCCCGAGGCCCAGCCGAGGCCCGGGGTACTTAGGCTTGGTTTGGGACCTACGCGCCCGTTCAAGTACTTCAAAACCCTAATGCCCCGCGGTCCAGCCGACGCCCGAGGCACTTAGGCTTAGTTCGGGACCTACGCGCCCGTCCAAGTACTTCAAAACCCTAATGCCCCGAGGCCCAGCTGATGCCCGGGGTACTTAGGCATGGTTCGGGACCTACGCGCCCGTCCAAGTACTTCAAAACCCTAATGCCCCGCGGTCTAGCCGACGCTCGGGGTACTTAGGCTTGGTTCGGGACCTACGCGCCCGTCCAAGTGCTTCAAAACCCTAATGCCCTGCGGTCTAGCCGACGCCCGAGGTACTTAGGCTTGGTTCGGGACCTACGTGCCCATCCAAGTACTTCAAAACCCTAATGCCCCGAGGCCCAACCGATGCCCGGGGTACTTAGGCTTGGTTCGGGACCTATGCGCCTGTTCAAGTACTTCAAAACCCTAATGCCTCGAGGCCCAGCCGATGCCCGGGGTACTTAGGCTTGGTTTGGGACCTACACGCCCATCCAAGTACTTCAAAACCCTAATGCCCCGCGGTCTAGCAGACGCCCGGGGTACTTAGGCTTGGTTCGGGACCTACGCGCCCGTCCAAGTACTTCAAAACCCTAATGCCCCGAGGCCCAGCCGAGGCTTGCGGTACTTAGGCTTGGTTTGGGACCTACGCGCCCGTCCAAGTACTTCAAAACCCTAATGCCCCGAGGCCCAGCCGAGGTCCGGGGTACTTAGGCTTGGTTGGGGACCTACGTGCCCATCCAAGTACTTCAAAACCCTAATGCCCCGAGGTCCAGCCGAGGCCCGGGGTACTTAGGCTTGGTTCGGGACCTACGCGCCCATCCAAATACTTTAAAACCCTAATGCTCTATGGTCTAGCTGACGCCCGGGGTACTTAGGCTTGGTTCGGGACCTACGCGCCCGTCCAAGTAATTCAAAGCCCTAATGTCCCGCGGTCCTGCCGACGCCCGGGGTACTTTGGCTGAGTTAGGGACTTACGCGCTCGTCCAAGTATTCCACAGCACCAATATCCCATGGGTTAGACGGCGCCAGGGGCAGTCAGACTTGGCCAAGGGACTACACCCCCGGCCGAGTAACCAAAACCCAACGGGGAACTTAACCGATTTCGGAGTAAGAAGCAAAACACTTACTGAAGAACCCACAATGCATTGAAATATGAGGCAATCATACATACAGGACCAGCAAACAAAAGTAATTACTCATTTACATAATGAAATACAGGAAGATATACATCTTTACAGCATGGAACGAAAGTGGATACCTGAGGTAACACATGAGTAGCTCGGATATTCCCGACGAGCAACCTGGGACGGGAATCGACGACGGAAGTAACGCATAAGTAGCTCAGGTATTCCTTCTGGGTGATCCAGAATGAAGATTTATGCTTGAGGTAACACAGGCACAGTCTGGCCCCATCCGGACACCCTCGCTCTTCGCCATAAATAGGCAGAAAAAAGAGGAGGGGGTAAGGACTACTGCAACTTCTCCCTAAAGCGTGTAAAGACGCAAAGAAGAATTGCCTCAACAGGGTCAGGAGGGGGGAACCGCCGCAATTTCTCTCCGGAGCATGAGAAGACGTGACTCTGGGCCGCCACCCAAGTACAGGTCCAGAAAAAATACCAAGTGGGTGGGGTGGCAAAACAGATGGAAATATTCTCAAACCCGCGGCACCCCCCCCCAGAAACGACATACCCAGTGATACCCTCGTCTTCGCGAGAAGTCGAGGGTGCATGTGATATACCGCCACCGGTCGACTAGGGGTTTGGGGATCGGCAGGATGGGTCATCTCCCCCATGCCTCCTGGAGGGCCACATAAGGTCCTTTCCGAACTCCATGGACAAGCAGGGAGTTCCACCTCCTCGAGAATCTTCAGAGAGACCCCGGGCATCATCTCCACCATGCTCCCCAGCAAAGGGAAGGATACCAAGGCTTCTACCCCTGTCTAGTCCTTCAAACAAGCGCAGCACGAGGGTTCGCACCAGGGACATGGAAGATGCACGTAATGACACAAGGAGATAGCGAAAACCAGAGAGATGGGAAAGGCTGGCTCCCCCCACCCCCCCTATTTATAGTGCGGGGATTCTCCCAAAGCAATTAAAACGCGGCAAGTGTCATAACTCCAAGCGTCTTTTCGACTGACGCGCCCTTACTGCGCCTAGGAACCCGTGACTCTCAATGGGTCTAATCAAGGAGATTGCGAATAATATGGAGGAGACGGTTCAGAAACCACCCCTGCACCTTAGCAAACATGGGCTAGCAACGAGACTTCGCCGACCTAAAATGCCACGGGCAGGGATATGACTCCTAGTATCCACCTCGAAGGCAGTCGATTGGTGGAACCCACACGCAGAAACAATGAGCACGTCATTCGCACACAAAGGAAAAAGATAAACAACATTTTGTCCGTAATCAGGCCACTCGAGGCCTCAAGCAGAGACATGCCCACGAGTCAAAGGGTCTTTACATTCTTGGGCCATCGCCGGGAGGTATGAATTTTCCCTTCTTTAGCCCGCCGAGGGCCCCATGAAAGCCCTGCTATAAACGCTCCATTACTTGTTCTGCCACAATGGCGCGAAACTCCTTCGAGCCCAGGAACTTCGCCTTGAAGCCCCTCTCTGCATCGAAAAAAGAGGCATCATTACGAGCCTTCGGGGATCGGAGAATCTTCCTTGGGAAAAGAAGAAGACATCGGACAGAGGAGCTCCTCATAACTCTAGACGGAACGAATATAGTCCAAAAAAGCTTCCCTGCTTAGGAAGGGAACGGGCGCAGCCACACATACCTAAGCGAAGGCAACTTCTTCATCCCGATACCAGTCCAATCAGTCATCCACACTTCCTTCGATCAGACTTGAAGGGAGAGACTTGTGATAGGGTTGGAAGGCACATGCCCGACCCCGGGGATGAAGAAGTCGGGGACTGGGTATAACCTCTCGTCCCGGGCCCTAGGCCCCCCTTTGGAGTTTGCGCTCGGGAGGGTCAGGCTTCTCCGCGAGGCAGGGCCTCGAGAGTATTTCAGAAGATATCACATTCGAAGACTCCCGAGCCCGCCTCGGGAGGCGGAGTCCCCACAATTACCGACCTCGGGAACCCCGAGTGTCGCAACTAAAGAAAAAGTGATAATGATGCAGACTATTTCAAAGGATATCCCTTTATCACCGAAAGCGGCGGGCGCGGCCTGAAGATCGAAAATGTGTCCACAATAAAGGAGGCACAATCAGTCTGCCGAGAGAGAATATAAAAGGAAGTTCAACCTTTCCGGTAAGGGGGGTTACGATCTCTCATCTTTACGCATTATCTCTTTCTCACCATCATTTGGACACCCTACTAACTTGAGCGTCGGAGTGGACTCCGCCGGACCCTTACCGGCGCGTCCTTTAACGCTTGTATTACTTTCGCAGGATTCCCGAGTTCTTCGGCGACATAATAAACTCCATAGGGGCTGATCCTCAGTGACTGGTCATCGCCGACGACTCCTTCCGGAACATTATATATATATAATAATAATTATTTTTGGGGCCCCACCCAAAGTTGGGTCCTGGGCAATTGCCTTGCTTGCCCACCCTCAGGGTCGCCCATGATTTTAACAAGTTTGAAATTTATTTTTAAAATAGATTTTAATCTGATAAGCAATTTTCATTCTGAAAAATTATCCAACATTACATAATTATATTATGAAAAGAATTCAGAGATCATTTTAAAATAAGCTACACTAGTTATGAATGTGATCAGGATTTGTCTTCTCTTGAAGGTCGTATTTCAATGGAAAATAATTTGAAAAAAAAATAGTTTGTAAAACTTATCTGATTAACTTATTTAATGTCGTTGACTTCTTCGAGACATTTGACAGCTGCTAACTGTATTTTGTTACCCGCATCAGTCTGCTCAGTTGACCTTGCAATTCACCATAAACGGCAAGCGCAGGCTTTGGGAAGAACTCTCTATGCAGATCATACGACGTGAGAAGAGACTGACCGGATTGATCGGCCCAACCGTTATTTATTTATTTATTTTATCTCTATATATATCCATTGAGAAGAGGATAATGAATCGATCACATCATTGCAATGGGGAGCAACAGCAGAGCAGCCTCCTTTTGTTTTTCTTCCTCCTCCTCTTCCTCCTCTTTCTACCATGCAGGAGACTGGCCACCGCTGCCGCCTCTCGGAGGAGATGGATGGCGGCCTACAACAAGACAGAGGGCGGTGCATGGTCGCCAATGCAGATCATTGAGGAGTTTCAGTTCGATTCAGAGATAAACAGAAGACTCCACGCCGGAAGTGACCCCCCTGTCACTGTCGGAACTGAGGACGCAAATCACCGGTCTGTCATACTACAAACGGCCAGCCGTAGCAGTGTGGTTCGGATTCCGGCAATAAAGGCGGCCGACCTTGTCTTCCTATTTAGGGTTGCTGAATTAAATGATCCCTCCAGCCGGCAAAGCAATTTATCAAGTACCCCGACCGGCGCCGTTATCGATCATCCATCAATAATTTAATTTGCTTGCATGTGTACTGTCTTAATTCTATGACGTTCTGGTGACTGGTGGAAAATATCGGTGGGGTCGAGCTGATTATCCCAGTTTCGTCTGTTACATGATTCAACATTAATTCTATGACCTTCTTGAAACTAAGCTATTTGTTGTTGTGTTTTGTTGTAACTTGTGGTACACATCACAAATGGATAACCAGCGTGGGCGCTCCTCATAGCACTCGGGCACCAAGGCATTGTTAGATTCTGAGCATAACAGAATATTTATAATAAAATAAATTTTGCTCTTAAATCATGGATATTTTCGTGGTACATATAGTTCTAAACAAAATTATATGAAATCTAGCATAAACTGAAATTATACCTCGTAATCCTTTGCTTATTTGTAAATTAACGATATCACAAACAGATGAGAGTCCCACGTGTGACTCCTTTAGCGGTATCCAAGCGTGCTAGATCACGAACTGCATGATCCATTAGGTGCTAGCCACTTGAATCGACAGAATACTTTCATAAGCACTACGGATCTGAAGATGTGTCTCCGATCAGAGAGAAAGAGTAGGTTGCGGAAGGCTTCCCGAGAGAGATGGAAATAGCTCGCACAAGAAAGACAAAGGAGAAGTGCTCAATAGTCTTCTTCCAAGGGTGGCTATATATAGAGCCTTAAGGAAGATGAAGAGACATGTCTTTTCATCTTCTCCATTAATTATCATAATTGTGACTTTTTAAATTCTCTATTAATAATCATTAATAGAGACTCTTCATCTTCTCCATTATTGCCACCATAATTGTGACTTTTCAAATTCTCCAAAGAGAATAAGAGAGAAATTCCACTCTCCCTTCTCTAGATCAAATATTCATATTTGATCTTGATCCATTCTAATTTTCAATATTTCAGAAATAATTAATAATCTAATTAATTCTTATTCAGAAATAATAAATTGATTAAGTTTAGTATCCGCTAAAATAAAATCAATTATAGATACTGTTCAGATTTATATGTTATGTGTGCGACTCTCTAGGTTCTATATACGAAGGCAGTGTAAATCCATTTATAGACTAAGGTAACTGTCTAGCAATAGTTTTTAGCAACCTAACGTGATAGAATATTAGTTACAAACAAAAACCTCTATGAACCGATTACTATGTAATTCAATATCTTCATCATTACCCTACATCCCAATTAATTCGATGCACTATGCATCATCACCAAGATAATTATTTTACTTGATTTCTAAGATATAATAGACTCATCTTGAATGATAATCATTTCTCCCATGACCATAGATTTCGAGTCACTAATATCTCTATCAATCGGCCAGGATATTAACTCCCTGATCCAAGAGAGCGATAAATCCTCTATTGACTCATCACTATTCTCTCTACGTTTTGTCATATACCCAACTACCGTATTAATCACAATCCGATTAAAAATTGCTTTTAACGGCATCAAAGTACATAACTCCATGGATAGAATATATGAAGGTCTCAAGTCAAAAGATCAATTACACTCGTTTATTAAGACAAACGACCAATTATGCTTAATATGTGGTGTTCTCTTAAGCGGGTCATGCCCAGTGTACCTCTAAACTCAAGGTACTCCCAAGCACAACTTGGATATTCATCCCTCGGTGTATCTTGACCTAGTCATACTCAACGTTGATCTAGATATATATTTATGTTTCATCTAGATATCTATCAGATCAAGGACTATTTTCAAAATAATATAACTATTAATCTGTGGGACTTTATCACTAATCATATACGTACATAAAAGTAAATGATTAACGACAAATACCTACCTTTATTAAAATAATTATCCATAAATATATAAAAGTGTCTTAGCACATAAGCGCATACACTAACATACATATCTGGGCGCCTGATGGTTTTTGCTATGAGGGGTGCCCATGCTGGGTGCCCTTTTGTGATGTGCAAGATAAAATCTCTCTTTATATATATATATATATATATATATATATATATATATATTCTGTTGCAGACTGCGAGTTACGGACCTATGCATGACGTGACGTGATGCGACTCGAGACACTTCTAGTGAGTCAACTATCTTTTAAAAAATAAAAATAAATTGAGACGCCTCCCATGCATGAGAGGCGCCTTAATATATTCCGTTAGCATTTAATTTTTTTTATTTTGAATATTATAACCCGGCACGTATCGAGGATTTAGAGTTGGGCTAGGCTAATTTAGAGTTAGTTGAGTATGTTGAGGACATCATAAGAGAGGTCCGAGTTCACTTCGCACAAACACATTATCATCTTACATTTTTCTATATTTTATTGAATTTTAAATTGTATTAAATGATTTTTTTTATTATATGAAATTGTTAAGTTAATTTACCTATAACAATATTTAATTTGTAGGTGTTGGAAATTTGAGTATAATGGCGGAAGATCTGGCTGTTGACGTCAATGGTAGAGAGTGTGTCGCCGATAATCACATAGAGATAGTGGTCCATAGCTGCTTGCCTCCTGCGCTGACATACCCATAGCACCTCACCTCCGACGTCGACATAAGGGTATGTCATCATGGAGAGCATGTCGATTTGGTCATGACAACCGTGGCCAAGAGCGGCCATGTCGACAACTACATCTTCGTAGGAGAGGGCATGCCCACAGAGTAAGTGATCACAAGCGATGATAAGGAAAAGGCATGGAGACAAGTAAGTAAGGTAGAGGAGGGTGGTGATATCACCCGGAGAGGATGGGCAAAGATGGCAATGGGAGGAGTGGAGAGAGTGAGGTGACCAAAGTTGAAGAAGAATTAGAACATGATCTCAGAGTCAAAAATGAGAAGGGTAGAAGCAAGAGTCGACATTCAGGCCAGAGCGAAAGCTGGTAGGTAGCGAAGGAAATAGTAAGAAGAAAATAACATATTGTCGTTGTTTAATTTGAATGAACAGGAAAAGAAAGTCGATCCGTTTTTATTATTATAATAAAAGAGAATAAATCTAGCTAATTAAATAAATATATAATTAAATTAAAGATAAAATTATAGCTAGGGTGCAAGAAAAATCAAGTTAAAAATCCGGAGGATGAGGGATTGAGAAACAATAAATCTGTGTTTTGAATTAATAAAAAAGGAAAAAAAATCAAGAAAATTAAATTAACATGCGTTTTTCCGTTGCCTTGATATACTGCCTAGATTCGGGAATATTTATCTTATTTATTTTTTTTGCCTTGACTTTTCCTGGTTAAACAGAGATGGGCTAGAGCCTAGGATAGCTTAGATGTACTTGTGTCCTAGGAAGATGGAATCTTAACAGAAAATTTTTATTAATTTAAATTTATTATAATCTAATTCATAAATTTTAAATTTTTAAATATTAAATATATATAATAGGATCGTGAATATCTAAATTTTTTATTTTAAATATTTAAATTCTAGAAGAAAAATTAAAACTTAGAAAAAAAATTTATTAACTTAAACTACTATAACTCAACTCTTAAATTTTAAAATTTTAAACCTTAAATATATATAATATACTAAAAAAATAAACAAAAAAAAATAAAATCGACTAAAAGATAAAATTTTAAATCTTAAATATATATAATATACTTTAAAAAATAAACAAAAAAGAAAATAAAAACTACTGAAAGATTAAAAAAATGGGTGAAGGTGTATCTAATTGTATTCGAGACGTCTTTGCTTAAAAAATTAAAAAAAAAATTGAGGCCTCTCGAGTTCAACGCGAATAGGCTTGCGGCGGTAGGTCCGCAGCGAAGAAAAAGCCCATCCTAGGTGGACGATCTATTCCCATGCAGGAAGTGCCCACCCTGGATGCGCACGCATGTCGTCCAATATATCACAGCTATATATATATATATATATATATATATATATATATATATATATATATATATATATATATATATATATATATATATATATATATATATATATATATATATTCCGGAAGAAATCAACGCAAGCAGTCATCAGAGTTCGACCCACGAAGACGATGACGAGAGAGGAAGAGCTCCTACCCTGCGAGAGTAACATGATCGTTAATGGGAACATGCCGGAGATTGTCCGGCGGAGCCCACTCTGACGCTCAAGTCAGTACGAGAATCTCTGTGGGAGGAAGAAGGAATAATGTGAGTAAGATGAGCGTAACCCCTTTACTTGGGGGTTGGAGTACCTTTTATACCTGAGGCGGCTGTCACACGTGCCCCCATGTTCTTCTCCACGTCCCCTCCATTATCGGTTACTGGATTATCATTGTAACGGTCCTAGCAATTACATCTACGCTGTTTCGATAGTTAAGGCTTTAATGATCACATATCAGGGGTCATGATTATCCCATAATTGTCGGTGATAATTATCCACAGGCCGCAGATCCGCAAAAGAGGGGACGGTTACTTGAGGTAGGACCATCAGATAGGATGATCCTTGGGCTCCGCTGCCCCGAGGTGATCTCGGGGTCCTTTGGCCCGGGAACATCCTGGGCATCTATCTTCCCGAGGTGATCTCGGGGACCTAACCTGCCGAGGGTCTCTCGGGCAAATATCTTCTTGGGGTGCTCTCAAGAGTAGGCATGTCCGAGGTGATCTCGGCAGCCTACCTTCCCAAGGGGATCTCGGGAGTCCGAGAGAGAGAGAGAGAGTCGTTCTGACTCGGTGGACCTTGTTATATAGCTTCTTCAGTCCATGTGTCCACCACGGAGTGCTCGGTCCCATCACAAGTCCCTCCCTTTAAGTCTGATTGAAGGAAGTGTGACTAACTGATTATGTTGGTGCAATCGACCCAAGTGTTATCGGGTAGATCATGGGTTTTGATGTGTGTGTCAATATGATTAAGTTAAAGTTTCATGTTATTCTAATATGTGTATTTGAGTGTACAGGTTTGCAAGATACACATAGACTTAGTTGGACGTCTTCAGGTTCGGTGAAGGATGACATGAGAAGACAAGCCGTGGGCTTGTGTGCATCTGAGGGACCGTGGATAAAGCAGGGACGATGAGCCGAGGAAAGCGAAGTTCGAGGCATACGCGAAGGATGACATGAGAACAAGCCGCGAGTTCGTATGCATCCGAGGGACGAGAGCCAAAGTCGAAGAAGGTTTGAAGGCAACAAGTCGAGGCTGTTGGATGAAGAGTCAGCTAAGTCGTGAGAGTTCGAGTGCTAAGAGAATTATACTCAGGAAGGGAAACCCTAGGTTTAGAAGATTGGTAGTTGACTGATGCTTGGATCAGTCGATTAATGTAGAGCACAGAAAGATCAGTCGACTGATCCTATGTGCAGTCGACTGGTGTCGACTGGAATACAAAATGTCAAGCTGTAACATTCGAATCTGAGTGGATCAGTAGACTGGTGTTAGCACCAGTCGACTAGTAATGGTAAGAACAGTATCGAGCACTATTTAAGAGAGCACGTTTTTGGCTGAGAAGCTTTGGCGAAATAAGCTTGGGTAAAGCTTGTTAGTAGCCTACAAGTGCTCAGAAGTTCTCAAGAGATTATGGCGAGGTTTCTCCACCCACAAGGAGCGACAAGAGCTAGCCGGAGGTCTTCCGGGGAGTCATCCACCGACGGATTGGGATCGTCCACCTTACGAACAGCCGTGGAGGAGTATTATCTCCGAACCACGTAAAGGTTGGTGTTAGCATTGTTTTAGTTTATAGTTAAGTTTCCGCTTGCGCTTGCTAACATGTGTAGGAAGAAATCGCGATCGAAGTGGGTGAACGACTATTCACCCCCCTCTAGCCGTACGTCAAGGTCCCAACAGATTAGACTAGTAGTGTAACGAAAAAGCTATGTTATGGTGGGTCCCTGTACTCATTCCTTCATTGGCGACACGTTGAGTCCAAGGAATTGAAACATTCGTCCCTGGGTCCAAGACAATCTCTTTTTGAATTAGTCTTCAAAAATGGCTTCTGCGATTTTCGAGGTACAGCAATGGTAGCTGTCCATGGCCTCTTAAAAGCGCATGGGATCTTTTAGTGGCGACGAGGTGGTCTAACGAATGTAGCCCCGCCACGTACTCCACCATTCTCTGCGCGGCGATCTCCCACTGATACGCGCCACAGGGCCATGCGAAGCGACGATCATAAAGGATGGTGACGCCTAGGGATGCCCAATCATCGCCACTGACGTGTTGCACTCCCATTGCTTATATGAGGGTGACTTCTCTCTATAAAAGCGGGTGCAAGGGTATCCTTTCGTTTTCTTTCCTTATCTACTTTCAACCTTCTCGTTCACCTTCTGCTAATCCTGCCACCGCCTCCCCTCCCAGTTTAAGTCTGCTTCTTCTGCTGTTTACTCTCTTCATTCACCATCATGAGTCCAGTAAAGAAGAAGAAGAAGACTCGAGGCGAGAGCGGAGATCCCTCGAAGGAACAGACCTATCGCCCAGAGTGGTATGATACCATCTCTTCTAGGGTTACGTTAGAGACCCTCCAAGCCGCCTGCGAGAAGTACGGTATCCTGGTGGACTTGGAGGTGGAAGTTTCCGCATTAGGTCAAGCACTCGTAGAACCCCCTCTGGGCTTTTTTACTTTTTTTTTCTAGATAGGTAGAGTTAGGACTTCATTTTTTTATTCCTCCCATTACTAGAGCTTACAACTATGGGAATGGATTAATCACAACTCATTCATCCCAGATCAATCCAAATCAAACATCAAAAAAAAATGGAAATCGATCCAATTACATAGTTGCACAAAAGATCAAATCTCAGCAAAGGACTGAAATTTCTATCCACAGTTTCCAAATAGAGTAGCCTACCCAACCTCAAACTGAATGGAATACATCATCATAGATCTATAGCATTAAATTTCCAAGAAGAATAGAGTCTATGTAGAGTACTAACAAAACATCCGATTCAAAGCACCGATCCAGATCCTTACCTGGAAGATAGTCGGTTGCAATCCTTAGTTTAGATCCAAAGACCAATAATCGCTGGGAGAAAATCCACAGCCCGTGATCTATCCTTGAAACCCCGTGAAGACTCTTCTTCACCGTAGGTCGAAGGAGAGTAGTGATCAGAGATATGGGACACACGCTCGAAGATCCAAGATCGCCCTGTAGATCCGAGTGAATTTTATATATATATATATATATATATATATATATATATATATATATATATATATATATATATAGGGCTATGATTTTTAAGGCATAAAAACGTGATACATGATCCTGTCACAGAGTGAGATAGATTTCTAAAAGCGAAGTGGCCCCGAGTATTGTTGATGCTGGCTCCGACCTACAAGGAAGAGACCGTTAGCAATCCGCAGGGAAAAGTCCCCGGCAAGACCCTCCGACGGTCAAGTCAGTCTCCGCAAGAAGAGAGCAAAGCAATGGAACAGTAAAAAAAACACTATCGCACGCATACCTGCGAATGGAGGGTGAAGGGCATTATATAACCGAGGGAGCTGACAGCTTTTGCCCATGTCTACCACCTTTTGTCCTATGTGAGGACAAGGTAAGGTGTCTCATGTGAGGACAGGGTAAGGGGCGCTGTCAGCTGGTCGACTGGTGTCGTCCGGTGCCGCTTGGTCCGACACAAGCATAAGTTACCGTGGTACGGGGTGTAAGGATATGGCAAGGACATACTATGCCATCGGATCACGCTGTGTCAGCGGATCATACTGTGTCAGGCGCACATATTGTGTTAGCGGGATATCCGCGATGTGGGCACGATCAAGGTATGGCTTGTGCCAACCCTCGTACTACGGCTACTAGCATAATGTCAGGAGGCGGATGGCGTAAAGAAAGGGACACATCCCGAGCTGGATTGCCGACCGGGTGACCTGAGCGAAATCAGGCCGCCCAATTAATACCTCAGAGTGATGCAGGGACTTCCCAAGTCCGGGAGTACTCGGGTTTGATCAATCCATATAGTCTCGGGTTATATGATTAAGGTGTTAAGGGAACGCCGACTGGGCGCCCACCGGCTGTGACCCAAACAACCCTAGGCTTGGCAGTCGATGCCTCAGGTGCCTCGAGTGTTGGATGTGGTCTGACACTCGACGTCTTTCCTCGGGGCTCGGGTCAGGGTTCCTTTAACTTACCCCTCAGTAGGGCGCTCCGGGCCGAGCGGACTTCAAGATTACGCCAGCCAGCTTGGTCTACTTGCAGCAGGCGGGCCTGACCTACCCTTATGTGGTGCCAGGCTAGCTGACCAAGCTACAGTGAGCTAGGCCAGGATCATAAGCATCCCCTTCGAGTCTAGTCGAAGGAGGCGTTGAGTCCGACTGACTGGAATTCTAGTTTAGAGCAAGTCTGGCACCTCCGAGTGGGCTGTCTGCATGACCGACTTGCGCCGCTTACCTCCCGATCGCCTAAGGGGTCCCGACCTTGTCCCATCTGCCTATCTTGACTATCTTGTCGTCGACTCTCACCGGCCGGATTTGGATCTCTCGTATTTACTGCATTAACTGCGAGGGTCACGTGTCCGCTGCCCATTGGCCTCCCAGGTGACAAAGAGTCCACCGCCTGACACGGCGAATGGGCGGCACACACGTGTGACGCCGAGCCTCGGGAATTACCTAGGTTTGATCGGACGACCCAGATTCTTTCCCTCCTTTTCTCCGGATCGTCATCGGACGACCGACATCCCTCGCTCAGCCCTATAAATAGGTCTCTCCCCCATAGCTTTTACCGTCACTTTTCACTTTTCACGCCAAATTGTTGCTCCCGTGCACTTTGCTAGGGTTCCGGCGATCCTCCGGCAACTCCAACCTCGCATCCTTCTTCTCCGGCAACCCTTTTTTCACTCGGTCAGTTTTCCTCTTTTCCTTTTTTTCACTCAATTATGGATTCTCCTTCTTCTCCCTCGGGCCCATGGTATACTACCATGATGTCCGACCTTCACCACCACGACCATGACCAAATCCAGTCCGACTACTATATCTCATCCGATTATCACCTTCGCCTACCCGACCCGACTGACCGACCCGAGACCGCCCCCCTTAGCTTCATAATGATCTCCCGAGACCACCTTTAGGCCGGGCTTCGTTTCCCGATCCACCCTTTCATCTCTTCCATCTGCCGCTTCTTTCATATTCCTCTCTCCCAACTTGCCCCGATTGTCATCCGCCTGATGTGCGGCTTGGTAGTCATCTTTACCTTGTATAATATTCCCCTCGAGCCGGAGATCTTTTATTACTTCTTTTACCCCAAGAAACAAGAGTCAGGCGACTTCTTCTTTCAAGCCCAAGCCAAAACCTCTTTTTTGTCGAAACTTCCGACCTCGAATAAGGGTTGGAAGGAGCATTTCTTTTTCTAAACACCACCCCAGCCCCGAGTTGGCCTACATCTTGGATCTCTGACCTACCTCCTTCTCCACCTCTCCCCAAGAACTATCGATCCCTTCCCTCCTACCAGTCGGGCCTGTCTAAAATCAGTGGTCGACATTTCCACGAGGGTCACTTACTCAGCGAGCATATTTTATACGTGTTCAGGCTCAGTCAAGTGCCATTTCGCCGACTCCGATCACTTGGTAAGATTTCCATTCCGTCCTTTGAATATTTATAGCTAACTAAACCTTTGCTATTTTGTAGCGAATATGATGCTCGCGACAACCCTAGAGGAGGGATTCGGCCTGGACGACGCAAAGCAGCTGACCCAGCGAGAAGCAGCTCCCCAGGCCTCGGCTCCCATCAACATATCCTCCCCCTCGAGCACTGAAGCAACGTCAACTGTCGACCCGGAGCTCGTGGAGGTAGAGGACCAGCCCTTGGTCCTGAGCCGCCGATGGGACTGGGACGTCACCTCGGAGCCGGCACCTTCGACCACCACTACAGCCGGGCCCTCCACTAGTTCCCGGTCGAAGAAGAAGAAGAAGATGATGGCCAGACATTCAGCCCCGCCCCGACTCTAGCTCTGGCGGGTTCGTCTACTAGCGCGCCGGTGTTGCCGATCCCAGGGGATTGCATCCCCCCGCCCGCTGAAGGCCTGAGCAATAGCCCGCTGCACCTGGTCATGCCCTCCCGCGCCGACCTCGCCATGGGCTTGGAGAGGCCGACCGACGAGCGAGCTGAGCAGTCTTAGGAGATCCATTTGTATGGACCTTTGGCCGACCACTTCTCTCATGGCCTTTGGGAAGCTAACTACCGGGGCTCCACCAGCCAAGCGAATGCATTTTTGTCCGAGGCCAGTCAAGTATGCCTGTTTTGCACTTGTATTTTTTCTTATGTTCTTCCTTGACTTGGTACTGAGAGATGCTTTGTTGCTTGCAGCTTTACGGTTTCGCCTATAGCTTGGCTGTCTCCCTGATATCCCATTCCTGGGATAGGCACCGAGCGGAGTGCCAGGTGGAAAGGCTAGAAACTCAGTTTCGGCACGCTCAGCTGGTTTCTAACGAGGAGCCCTGAACGATTTGATCATAACCCTAAAAGACCGCCTGGATAACTTGGAGGAGCAACTGGAAGTCACCTGGGCGCAAGTGGACTCGGCCGACACGGCGGTCACCCAGGCACACCTCCGAGTCTCCAATTTGGAGTACATGGAGCGCAAGGCCTAGGCCCTTGAGGCTCAGGCTCAGGCTCAGGCTGGGGACGAGCTTACCAAAACCAAGGTGGAGCTCCTCGAGGCTTCGCAGTCGGCCTCTGCTCTGCGCGCCGATCTGGAAACTAAGGAGCGGGAGATGCTAGCCCAAGCTGAGAAGGTTGATTCCCTGGCGACCTAGCTGGCTGGTCAGGATGCAGAGCATAATGCCCGGGCCGAAGAACTGAGTCAACTTCGGGGGCAGCAGTCAGCTTGGGAAGCCGTTAAGTCAGAGCTTGAAGAGCTTCGGGCATATAAGGCGGGGGAGTCAACTCAGTGGGACGCCTGGAGGGTGGAGTACATCAACTCCATGGAGTTCAGCCGCGAGCTGTCGGAGAGGCTGCACCCGATGCTCAAGCAATAGCTGCTCAACACCTTCGAGCAGCTCAAGTAGGGCAGCCACCTAGCCCCCATCCTACCCCTCAGTGCAGTCAAGTTCTCGGGCTTGACCCAACAGATGCCTGAGGAGGCTCTCCGACCCTTTAAGTGAGGGTCGGACTTTTGTTTTTCATTTCTTTCTTTTTTCTTTCCTTGAAGAAGCTTTGCCTCACTTTTGTACTGAACTCAGTTTTAATGCAATTTTACTTTTTTCGTCATCCTTTTGTTTCTAAGTATTGGTGGCTCGGACTTGAGTCCCCACCGTATTCCATTCTTCGCGAGGTCGACTCGGCTAACTCGGCCGAATAATGCAAAACTTGATTAGGTTAAGGCTCGGGAATAGCCTTCCCATCGTATACCCACTCGGGGGACTAAGCACATATGGTCGAATTATGTTTAAGGAACGTGGATCACCACGCATTCATCCAAGTTAAGTATAACATTACTTGCTCGATAGGTAAGAGCTTGCACACTCGGTCGGGGAACTTTTGAGGAAAGTGGGTCGCCCTGTGCCCGCTGAAAGAGCCTGAGCCCCCCTTAGAATTGCTCGCTCAGGAGGCGAGGTTTATGCACTTGGTCGGCTTGACCCCGAGGAGCGTGGGTCACCACGCGTCCGGTCGGGGAGCCTAACCAGTATAACGTCGTTTACTCATAAGGCTTAGAGTTTGGATGCTCGGTCGGCTAAATCCTAGGGAACACGGGTCACCACAGGTCTGGACAGGGAGCCGAGCCGAGGGATGCGTGGAAGCATGCCCACATATAACTCGCTTAGAGGCGAGAGTCTGGATACTCGGTTGGTTAAATCTCAGGGAGCGTGGGATGGGAGCCGAGCCGAGGGATGCGTGGGAGCATGCCCACTTATAACTCGCTCAGGGGCGAGAGTCTGGATACTCGATTGGCTATATCCCAGGGAGGGTGGGTCGCCACGTTGTTGATGCAGTCTGACCTGATTGTTATTTTGGTGTTGACACCGATTTAAGTTAGTCGAGTGAGATCAGATAGTTAAGTTCTGATTAAGTCCTGGCCGAAAGCTGGGCAGAAATTCCGGTGAGTGAAGTCGGGTCCTAGTGAGTGAAGCTAGGTGAAGAAAATCATGGTGAGTGAAGCCGGGTCCTAGTGAGTGAAGCTGGGTGAAGGAAATCCTGGTGAGTGAAGTCGGGTCCTAGCAAGGGAAGCTAGGTGAAGGAAATCTTGGTGAGTGAAGCCGGGTCCTAGCAAGGGAAGCTAGGTGAAGAAAATCCTAGTGAGTGAAGCTAGGTTGGACTAAGTCCCGATGAGTGAAGCTGGGCATGAAGTCTTGGTCCGGGGGACTGAGCATTAAGTGTACTGGTCAGAGAGGGCTTGGTAGTTCGTTCTTCGGGACCAGACTGAGTCAGAGAAGGCAAGGGAACCTGTTCACTGGACTCAGGGTCGAAATGATTAGAGCTGGATCGGTCTGAAGTCCGATCAGGGAGTTGGCACGAACTCTCTCGATTGTAGATCGGTTTAAAGTCCGATCAGGAAGTTGGCACGAACTCTCTTGATAGTGGATCAGTCTGGTGACCGATCAGAAATAGATCAAAAATATTCTGTGTAGTGGTTGATCGGTCTGGTGACCGATCAGAAACAGATCAGTCCCTTCTGTGTGGTGGGTGATCGATCAGTGCGTCCGATCAGCATAACCTGGACCGATCAGTTAGGAGCCTGATTGGTCAGGCTATGGCCTGATCGGTCACCCTGACCGATCAGGCCCTTGGCTAATCAGTCAGTGAGACCGATCAGGGTCTTGACCCTCTAAACCCTGAACTTCCAGTAAGATGGGATCGGTCTGGTGACCGATCACCTGTCTCTGATCGGTCAGTGTGACTGATCAGAACTACACTGGATCGATCCGAATCGAGTATGATTGGTCAGGAGGATATCTAATTGGTCAGGGTGACCGATCAGCGCCTCAGAACTTTAATTTGAATCATTGTCAGATCTCTGATTACCTTCTGATTTCCTTTTGATCTATTTTGATTTGCTTCGCTAATGAGTCTGTGAGTGTGCAGATGATACAGAGACGATACAGAGCCAAGAAGGAGGGTCAATGATGACTTTCGCTGTGGCTATTTTGTTTGGTATCTGTTTGTAGGTTTTAACGATTTCTGGCATCTGGCGGCTGGCCTGAAGCTTCAACTGAAGAGATGACTTTAGTGAGCTCAGAAGGGGTCAGTAGGTCAGTGGGTGACGAAGTCGTGGGTGGGTGACGAAGCCTGTTGATGTGCAGAAGAAAGGCTTAAGAAGAGGCTGGCGAAGCAGAGACAAGGATCAATCAGACACAACGAGAACAAAGAACCGAGTGAAGGGTCTTGTGTTAAGCTGTGCTGTGTGGTGCTCTGTGTTAAGCTTCTTCGTGTTTTCTGTGCTTGTGCTTAAGGTTGCATCTGTAAGCTTCTTCTCAAGTCTCTGTGCTTATTTTGATATATTTCTGAGACTGTCTGTAGAGATGTTACTCCACCGACAACGAGAATTTCTTATCTGGATTCATTCCGGGGCTTGATCTGCCGACGATCAAGGGATCGCCCACCT
>JAGFNQ010004653.1:567196-645446 GCA_024364735.1 Boesenbergia rotunda
TAGTTTGAGGGTCATGTTAGAGCCTGTGGTATTGGATACCGTAGCGATTGGCATTAGGCCAAGTGGGAGTTTGTTAGTGATATGAGAGAAGTGTCCTAAGGCAATCGCCTTATGATTGTAAACATTTATTTCAATAAATGATAATTCACTATTTGAGTATACATGTTTGTGTATTTGATTGGGATCTTAAACTCATCTACTGAATGTCCACCATACAGTTCACAGCATAGGAGAATTTGTGATGGGATCACAACTAGTGATTATCTCTAAATGTGCAAATGTGAAGTGTTGGAAATATCCCTAGTCGATGAATTGATAAATACGGGCATTATCAGTTCTGTTGAGACTAGCATGGGTTATTCTCTATTCAGCTGATTCTCACTGGCTGGTGACATTGGGATGTCCGGAAATAAACATGGATGCTAGTTAAGGGAACTAGTTCATTGGAGTGACTAGCTGTAAGACTTCATATGGGAATCTACATGTAGATATGTCAATGAAGATCTTACTGCGGCTTAAGTGCGATGTTCCTTTGACTTGCGGTGTTCAAGTCATCTTGGTCATAGAGACTTATACTTTGACATCTTAAGCAAGCATCTCCAAGGAGGTGTGGACCCAGGATGATCGGGTATAAGTCGAAGTGCCCGAAGATGTTTGAACAACCTACAAAGGATTCACCACTCCTTGCGAGGAGATGTATACCCAGGCCTATCGTCGGATTGTTACTCAAAGCCTCTGGCCAGAGCATATCATGTTTAGAGTGAGAGTCTCTAAAATACATGAGAGTATTAGAAATCCAAAGGACGAGTAAGACATTACTTGGGCTAGGTGTGACGTAGTCAGCCTAGTGGGGACTGACACCATTGACCGTGTCCTGAACCAAGTGGGTATAAGGTGGTGAAGGAAATGGGGCACGATTCATTAGAGCTGCTGAAGGGTTTCAGAATAATTTCTTCTGAGGTCAAACCGTTGATCTTTTGATTAATTGGGGATCATGATGTACTACTAGGTGCCACTCATGATCGTTCTATAATTAGTTAATTATAGACGGCGAACATAAATCGAAAGCATATTTAGTCACACGCACTACGAGTAATCCGAGGGATTTAAAACGAGTTGAAAATTAGATTTTTCGATCAAGAGAAATAAGTCGAATCTGAGTTAGTCAGAGGCGCAATGGAAGCTAAAAATGGCTAAGTCTTTTGAAGGCTTTTTGGGCGAATTAAATGAGTTTAATTCGCGGCGGTTCGGGTTGGTTTGGCCGGCTAAAGAGGGTGCCAAAACCCCCTTTGGTGGCCGGCCACAATAAGAGGAGAAAACCAACTAATTTTGGTTTAATTAATAAGATAAATCCAGCGTGATTTATTTTATAAATTATGGATAAATAAATTTGTATAAAGAAATTTATATAAATAAATTTATAGAAATTTATTCTTTTATGGAAGATTAAAATAATCCATGAATTGGTTTATTTTAATTTTATAAAATTAATTATGAATTGATTTTTCCATAATAAGAAAGTTTATAAATTTCTTATAAAATTTATTCTATAATTTAAAGAGAAGAAGAATTTGTTTTATTATAAATTAGTTATAATAAAACTTGGTTTAAACGGAATAATTCATAAGAATTTATAGGATAAATTTCTTATGATAATTAATTAGTTTTATTATAAAGTTAGTTATAATAAAATTCATAAGAGAATTTATAGGATAAATTTCTTATGATAACTAATTTGTTTTATTATAAATTAGTTATAATAAGACTAAGCTTAAACGGAATAAGCAATAAGAAAATTTATAAGATAAATTTCTTATAACTAATTCCGTTAATTCGGTTTAGAGGGAGACTTAGCAAAGGAGTTGCTACTATATAAAGGAACCAAAGGCTAGCCCTTAATCCTAATCAAGAGATTAATTATTCTCTCCCTCTCTCTCTTAATCTCTCCTCTCCTCCTTCTTCCTCTCTTCCCTTAGGGCCGGCGCCCACCCATTCTTGGAGTCCTAGGGCCGGCGCCCACTTGGTGGCTTAGGGCTGGCGCAAACTCTATCCAAGGTGGTGGTTGCTAGCCGTGAGCATTGAAGAAGAAGGAGAACCCGAACACGAAGAAGAAAAAGCGGATAGTGACTCCTCTCTTCCCGGAATTCGATTCCGTTACTTCGTTGGTTAGTTTTCCTAATTTTTCTCTTAATCTTCTAGTTGTGCCTTCCGAGAATCTAGTAGTTCTCGTCGGCACAAAACTCATGACTTTGCGAAGTCATCCCGAAGAGAACTCGGCGTGGACGCGAATAGAGGCGAAACTTCCAAGGGACGCTACGGTTGGATCTCGTCCCTTTCTTCGAGTTACGCAAGGTATAAAAGTAAATTAGTTTACTTTTCCGTAAACTTTTATTTTATGATTATGTCGATACACTATAAGGTTGCATGCTAGATACGAAGTTAAAATAATTTAGGAAATTATTTTATGCAAATTCTTCCGCTGCACGTAAAAATTTAAAATTTTACGAACTCGTATCCTCGTCGACATGCACCCGGTCCCAACAGCAGCAGGGTCGCACTTTCGAACTTCATGAGATGCTCCTCGGGGTCGGTCGTTCTAGCTTACTCTGGTATGGTGAAGAACCAGAGGTGCTTGGGGACTGGGTCCTCGAGGATCCGCTGGGAGAAGGGGCAACGCACTAGAGCTAGTGGAGTCGGGTTGGCTAGGGCCTTCCCCTTGTCCAAGCGTGGTCAGTGCGTCTGGCTGGAGGCAGACGCCTCTGCGGGAGACGAGTGAGCCTCATCATCCCGAGCTCTGTAAAAAGCGGCGGGGAAGGGGATCAAACCTCCTTTCGGTCGAGCAACGCGTCCCCGACCCCTTGAATGGTCAAGCTCCGAAAGCTCAGGAAATCATGTTGCCGGGCTACCGGCCTGCCCCAGCCTCTGCGGGGTTTTCTGAGCCCGGGCAGCCACCTAGAGCTCGTACTCCTCGGGAGTAACAGTCACTGTCACTTGGTTGGGATCTTCTATCATGCACTCTCGACCAGGCGGAATGTCCCTTCTTCTAGCGCCAAATATGATCCTGTTGCAGAGTGAGGTGGACTCCCAACGGCGAAGCGGCCCCGAGTATTGCTAATGTTGGCTCTGACCTACAAGGAAGAGACCGTTAACAACCCACCGGGAGAAGTCCCCGGCAAGACCCTCCGACGATCAAGTCAGTCTCCACAAGAAGGGAGCAAAGTAATGGAACAGTAAAAAAAACACTATCGCACGCATACCTGCGAATGGAGGGTGAAGGGCATTATATAACCGAGGGAGCTGACAGCTTCTGCCCATGTCATCCACCTTTTGTCCAATGCGAGGACAAGGTAAGGTGTCTCATGCGGGGACAGGGTAAGGGGTGTTGTTAGCTGGCCGACTGGTACCGTCCAGCTCCGCTTGGTCCGATACAAGCATAGGTTGCCGTGGTACGGGATGTAAGGATATGGCAAGGACATACTATGTCATCGGATCACGCTGTGTCAGCGGATCATACTGCGTCAAGCCCACATATTGTGTCAGCGGGATATCTGCGATGTGGGCATGATGAAGGTACGACCTGTGCCGACCCTCATACTACAGCTGGCAGCATAATGTCAGGGGTGGATGGCGTAAAGAAAGGGACACATCCCGAGCTAGATCGCCGACCGGGTGACCTGAGCGAAATCGGGCCGCTCAATTTATACCTCAGAGTGATGCAAGGATTGCCCGAGTCCGGGAGTACTCGGGTTTGATCAATCCATATAGTCTCGGGTTATATGATTAAGGTGCCAAAGGAACACCGACTGGGCACCCACCGGCTGTGACCCAAACGACCCTAGGCTCAGCAGTCGATGCCTCAGGTGCCTCGTGTGTCGGATGGGGTCGGACACTCGACGTCTTTCCTCGGAGCTTGGGTCGGGCTGCCTCTAACTTACCGCTCAGTCGGGCACTCCGAGCCGAGCGGACTTTGAGATTACGCCAGCTAGCTTGGTCTACTTACACCAAACGGGCCCGACTTATCCTTATGTGATGGTAAAATTAGCCGGACGAGCTACTCGTGAGCTAAGTCGGAATCAATACATATTAGAATTTTTTAAAAGATGATTTTCTTTATAGTTACGAAAGATTTAACATGTTATTTTTAGTGCTATCGATTCAAATAATACATTTCTATTTTAACATTTTTAATAATTCAACGTGAATAGCATGTTCATTATATCTTGGTGATAAATAAATTAATTTATTTCAACGATCGAAGGGGGAAAAGGTGATTTATGTACCGGCAGAAATAAGTAAAAAACCAAGGAATCAACCTGCCAATATAATTAATTAATTATTGACAAGACATGTCACATGCATCAGTCTTTGAAAGGGACAAAAGAGTCAGTTCGGACAAAAGAGCCAATATAATTAGTATAATCTTTATAAGAAAATATCTTAATTTAGAATGATAAATATTAAATTTTAAAAATAAAATATATGATAATAAATAAATAAACTAATTCATAAAATATGAAGTGAAAACGCTAAATTAAAATTGGATCATATTTGAAATAAATCTGACAGGTAGGTGCGGAGATAAGGATTACATTGGTTTAATCTGTGATTGATTTAAAATTGATTTGGTCAAATTATGGTCGAACCAAGTTTATGTAAGTATCCGGGATAGTTTTGAGTTGATCAACTGAATTAAATTAGACCCTGTGTATATTTGATGTTTTGTCTCTAAGGATTATATTGGTTTAAATCATAATTGATTTGAAGTTGATTTGATCCAATTATGATCGAACCAAAGTTATGTAAGTACCAGGATAGTTTTGGTGTCGATCAATTTAGTTAAGTTAAGTCTTGTGTATATTTGATGTCTCATATCTAAGTTTTGATGTTGATCAATTTACACTAAGGTTTGAAATTTTCAAAAATCGTCTCTTAGTCGAAACTTGCCCCTCCTGATCGATAATTCTGGCTACGCCACTATATATATATATATATATATATATATATATATATATATATATATATATATATATATATATATATATATATATATATATATATATTCAAACAACACAATGACTATGATGTGGCATCTCGACTACACTAACAATTCAATCAATTTTTTTACACATATGAAAAGTATTTTATCAAAAATAAGTTCTGTGTAATTTAAAAGGATTCAAAGTCACAGGCAAAAAATAAATAAATCGAATGGCAGATCAGAACTTGCCTTTCTAAAATAGATTTTGGAAATTTTTTAAGTTTAAAATTAATTTTTAATACATTTCTTAAGTTTCAAAATAGAATTTGAAAATTTTTTAGGTTCAAAATGAGGTTTGAAAATAACTACTTTCTAAGTTCAAAATAATCTTCAAAACAAATTTAGAAAACTTTCCAAGTTTAAATTAATTTTTTGAAAATTCTCTTAAGTTTCAAAGTAGATTTGAAAACAGAAAAAGAAAATTTCACAAAATAAGTTTTTAAAAAAGATTTTAAGTTTTCAAGATAAGTTTCGAAAACATTTTAATTTTAAAAATTGTGTTAATTTTCAAAAAGAGATAAATTTTCCAGAAAGAAGGTGCTCCCCTTAATTTAACATTTTTTTTTGAAAAGTTATCTTAGAGTCCAAGCATGCATAATTTTAAAGAACTAAAAAAATATTTTTATTATAAATGCCTAACTTTAGTTAAAGCTGTTTATCATAAGAAATTATCTTTTTAACTAGAATTAGTCAATTTAAGTATTTTATGTTCTAATGAATTTTGACTAAACAAGATCAGTCAACTTGATGAATGTATGTTTAAAGCTCTAATTTATATCACTGCATTGAAATAAACATCTGAAATCAAGGTTAAATCTTAAGCATCTCACCTCATTCTAGATTTTGTCAAACACAATCAAGGGATCCTAATGTACTTGTGAGATGTTGACTACATAAAACTATAGGTGCACACACGATGAGGGACACCCACGCTCGAAGATCCATGATCGCCCTGTAGATTCGGTGGTTTGGGCAAGACTCTTAATATCATCTGAGACAAGGAACGCTAACCCAATGGAATCCTTTCCTTACTAATAGCTGAGAGGAAGAAGAATTGGACATGTATCGTCCGATGTGCTTATGATGAGGGATCGTGAGATTGGAGGTGGCGTTTCCTTGACCTTCGATGATCTACAATGCGAACGCGACTGTGGTTGTGATGCGAACGTGACTTTTACAATTTGCCCCCTAGCCCCTTTTTGGTTTTCACCACCTCAACCTTAGGTATAGGTATATTTGTCATTAAACCCTTCAACTTAGACACAATTTAAATCAAGCCCTCAAATTCATATTAATAGACATTTAACCCTTTAACTTCGCTTTGGGTCCCGCAAAATCCAAAATCTTTTCTGAAAAAAATTCTAAAAAAATTTCTAAACCGTGTCCGAAGTGTCGTATTTAACATTCTCCCCTACTAATAAAAAATTGGTCCCTAAATTTCATCATTTACCACAACAAATACTAGCAACCCATATCTAGTACTAATGCCGTATAAGTACGGTAGGCAAATCAATACCTAATTTCAGTCAGCTCAACAACTCATCAACTCGCATGCATCCTGAGTAAATAAGTAGGGATATCATACTTGAATCTCCCATTCAAGTTCCCAATTCCATACCAGCAAGAGTCGATGTTAACACCAACTAATTGAGAGACTACCTTGCCTATCCTCCCAAATGCCTAGAAGAGTCTTATGTAGCAAGGGATAACTTACTTTTCAATCCAAGTTCCGTAACCGACTCCGTTGGTGTAACATGCAGAGACTCATCGTTGTGTGGGATCGATGTGATCGATAGAGAGGGGGGAGAATATTGATTACGAATTTCTTCGGATATAAATCGAGAGAATACGCAGCAAAAATAAGGAAAGTAGCAAGTTAAAACAATGCTAACAGGCTTTGTTTTACTTGGTTCAGAGTATGTGACGGCTCCTACTCTAAGGCCCATGGTCCTTGACCGTTTTCATTGGACAATTCTATAATTCGCAAAGATGAGTTACAAATATGAAGATTAAGTACAAAAATAAAATTGAATTTTATACCGACGACACTTGCTAAGGGAAGAAGAAATTGTTTCATTGTAGAAGTGACGTGTCGTTAATCTTGAACTTCTTTGGTGCGGAGAACTTAAGCACGGAAACTTGATCATAGTGATGTTGAGTGCCATGGGGGCGCCCTCCACGTCAGCAATTCAGTCGCGTCATTATCCTCTTACTCGGCCAAAATCTATCCACTCTCAGTCGCCTGAGAGCACTGGGGCGTCTGAGTGCTGATGTGGCCCGTCCAATCAACAATCGCCAACTCAGCTTCGCCAACGCTGAGCAAACTGAACTGGGGCGCCCGAGACCTCTCGGGAGCCTGACTTCTCGGGCGCCTGAGTCCTCTCAGGCGCCCTAATGCGGCCAACTGATCTTCTTACCCTACAATCAGGGTTAGTCTAGGAAAATAATAACATATCTATTGAATGCATGAATGTTTGACAGCCAGAGCTAACTGGTCTTGACTTTAGATTTCAAATGAAATCTTAGGTCGGAACGACGCCTACTGTTCCCTCTTCCAGGGAATGTGTTCTCATCTACTCCACTATGGAGAAGTTACCTTTTGTCAATCGGCACCTCCTGTTGGACTTTTGCTTGGCCTCTGAAGCTCCCGGATCTTGAGGCGTCCATATCTTGTCCCGTCCATACTTCTGTCCGTAGTCCTCTGTCGGCTAGGTCTTCTGCCCTTCCGGATCAGGTCTTCGTGCCCAGTCTTTGACTAGGTCTTCGTGCACCTACGGAAGTGTGACATTTTCAAAATGTTTAGTGAAAATAGAAGAATTTAGAGGAGAATTTTCTCGAACCTTAGAAGTAATTGCATCGATACTTCCTTGTGTTTTGAGCGTCGAAAGGTGCTGGGGCTGGGCCTCGGTCTCATCATCGGTGGATTGAATTTGAATGTCGGGATCCTCGTATGTTATTTCTTTTTCTCTCCGAGATTGAGATGATGAAGCTCCGTGACCTCCTTTCATTGTCGTTAAAAGATGGAGTCGAAAACACGTAAAGAATATGAAGTTAAGAATAAGTGTAGAGAAAATGTGTGTAAAAATGTTGAAATGATTCTCTCTATTTATAGAGTTTGGATCATAACTGTTACTAAATTATAGTCATTGATCAAAAAGTAGTCAAATGATCTTAACCGTTGAAAACAAATAAAAAAATCAAAAAAATCCCAATGACTCTGAATCGTCGGTTAATCGACGGTTTGGAGCCGTTGGAACCGACGGTTTGACCTGCCGGTTAACCGGTGGGCCATCGGTTCCACTTGGGCTAGAACCGAATCCTACCGGGGCGGTTCTAGTTCGACCCGGTGAACCGGGTCAACAGGTCGGCCGACCCGTTGACCCGGGCGGGGTCTGGGCTGGACCCGACCATGGGTCGAGTCTAGTGTAAAGGATGATTAATTATTATTTCAGATATTTACAATTCAATTCTTAATTATATCATATTTTATAAGATTTGTTTTTTTAAATGACACAAACTATGAGACATTGAGTTTGTGGACCGCCCATTATGAGCACTTGATCTCGATTTACCCTAACGATTTACCTTAACGATTGGTGAAATTTTTTTATGAAATTAAATTAATTGTCTGAAGTTCGACGGTAATTACCTAAAGTGATTAATATTCTTTTTCAGTACAATATAAAAACGGACACCTAATTTTATTATGTATTTATTTATTTTTCATTCATCCATGTCTGATCTATATATATCCATTGAGAAGATGATAATGAATCACACCATTACAATGGGAAGCAACAGCAGAGCTGCCGCCTCCTTCTGCTGCCGCCTACTTCTCCTCTTTCTTTTTGCGTCACTACCATGCTGTAAACCAGCCGCCGCCACTTCTCAAGGACGATGGACGGCGGCCTGCAATGAGACAGAGGGCGGTGATAGCCGATGCAAAGTGGAGGGGGAGGACTTGGAGGAGTTTCAGTTCGATTCAGAGATCAATAGACGACTCCTCGCCGAAAGTGACCCCACCGATGTCGCTCATGCTACTCTGGATGCAAATCAGGCGGCCTGTCAAACTACAAACGGCAGTCCGTCCCAGTGCGGTGGGAACACCGGCAGGATAGCCGCCCCCCAGTCCTGCGGTCAGAATTACTTCCGTTGCAGTAATCTTTAAAAATGATCATCCCTCTACACGCCCGGCGCTGCATTAATAATTTAATAATTCCTTGCAACATGTGAGTGTCTTAATTCTATTCGGTTGTGACTTGTGCGGCGTTGTTATGTGACCAATATTAAATGTGTGATCGTTCATCTTCGGTCCTCGCCGTGTTTAGACTATTCTAGTGCTATTGTATTTGTTTTTCATGAATATGATCTGTAGTAAATAAGCTGAATCTATCCGAATTTGTGGTAGTTTGATAAGATAATCAAGTTAAGTGAAATTAAATTTAAAATAAATTAAAATTTTGAAATAATTATTCAAGTTAAACTTGATTTATTTTTTTATAAATTTGAGCTTAATTTGAGTATTAGCTTGAACTTATTTAGATGTTCTCAAACTCTTAATTCAAATTTAGTTTAAATTTGGTTCGAGCTTGGTTCGTAGATTATATTATCGAGCTTTACAAACAAGCTTGATTATTTAAAAGTTTTATTTGTTTGATATGTTATTTAACTTGATAATTTAAATTATTTATTTATTTATTTATATTTATTTAGTATGTTAATAAGAATTTTATTAATGAACATATATAATTCGTAAATATTATTCACGAATGTTGTTAACGAATATTTTATATATATATATATATATATATATATATATATATAAACTTGTTTATTTAATTTACTGAGTTATTCAAATTTATTTATTTGATTGAATTGGTATATATTAAACGAATATAAGAAAGAAAATTTGGATTTGGAAATTAAAAATAATAATAATAATAATAATGATTTTAACACCGACAGAAATAAAGGAAATTGGCTGTCAAGATCATGTGTGGGACTAAAGTAGTAAGCAATGAAACAGCAGACAAAGTATAAAAATTGTATTTAAAATATAATTTACAAAATAGATAAATAATATATATTCTATTAGAAATTTCTAAAGATAAAAAAATATAATCTAAAATCTTATTAAATATAAATAAATATAAAATATAAAAATACAATATATTTAAAAAATAATTATTTTTATTTAAATTTTTAAATTTAAAAATATCGACAACTTTAGGAAAAATATTGAAATTCATTTATATTTTTAAAATAGCCAAACGATTCAAAATGATGGTTTAACAATTTTAATTAAAAAATTATTACACGACCATTTATTTCAAAATTTGTATGTAAAATATAAATAACTATAGAAGGCCATTGGAGTACATTTGCCTTTAAATGAATAAATAATTTTAAAATAAACCGAATACCAATTTTGAATAAATTGTTATATAATATTTTTTATTTAAAAATTTTGAATTTAAATTTATACATAAAGTGATCTTCATGATTCATCTAAAAATATTTTTAAACTATATACATATTTTGAAATTCAATTAAAATTTTATAGTGATCATCATGATTCATTTAATAATTTTAACCGACATAACAAAGTAGAATGATCATCTAGTGTCATTAAAAAAGTACAGTATAGATAATTATATTCATATCATCCTTCTGATAATTTATTCTCATTAACGAGATTTTTTCAACCTCGAACGATCGATCCGGTCTCACGAAATTTTTTCATTAGTCGCTAAGGTAAATCGGAAAGCGCTCATAATGGCCGGTCTAGAAGCCCAGCATCTCAAGATTTACACCCGACAAATATATCGTAGTTATGGATCGAATCGTGGATCAGAGCCGGCTTTAAGGGGAGGCGACCTAAGCAATTGCCTAGGGCCTCCCCTCTTATAGGGGCCTCATATTTTTTTATTTTAATAATTATATTTAATAATAAATTACATTGTTTAATATATAATGGTTTTGATAGGTTGAGTGGAGAGCCCATCAGCCCAAAATACCAAATTAATATATATAAATTTCCTTTCTAATTTTTTTTTTCAATTTTTTCGCCAAATCCGCCAAATCCTGCGAACAAAGCCCTAGTGCCGCGTGATCGGCGATTCCCTTGACCCTTCGCCTCTTCAACTCTTCCGCTTCCTCTCCAACGCCAAGCCCTCCGACCTTCCCTCGCCACTATTCTACTATTCTACGAGCCGAGAATCTTCTCTTCAGTTGTGTCCTATTATGCGCTGCCATCGTCGCGACTTCTATAATCCTACTCGTCTCTTCGGTTGTGCCCTATCTTGTCGTGACCCTCCCTCTACTGATTTTCTCTGTTGTGCCCTGCCCTCCCTTGTCGCAACGATTCCGACGAAGGCCCCTTGCCGATAAACGATCTTGCTTTTATTTTTTTTTTTTGTTAATCATGTTTTTTTCTGAAAAATAGTAGATTTACAGATTTTTTTTCTGGCTGTGCCTTATTTTTTTGAAAAATAGTACATTTTTTGTTAATCATGTGTTTCTTCGGTTGATTTTTAATTCTTTTGTTAATCATGTTAAACGATCTTGCTTTTATCCATATTTATATTGTTCAGATTTACAGTTTCTTAAAAAAATCATGAATTGAAAGAATTAGCCTAGGGCCTCTAATTTCCTGAAGACGGCCCTGTCGTGGATATCTGGGATAATGACTAGTCATTTTATCGCTGCACCATAGCTCCGAAAGCTTTTGATAATTTATTCTTATACTATGAAATGATAGATAAATTATAGAATTAATTTATAATCAATCATCATCAAGTGACTAAAGAATGAATGAAATTTTTGTCTGAAGACATATATCTATCAGAAATTGATCTCTTATCCCATTATAATAAAATTATTGCCCTTTAACTAACCGAGCACTCCAGTGTCATTAAACAAGAAGACATCTTTTATCGTCACACTTGATAAAATTCCAGCTCATCACCATTTAATTAAATCAATAGGTGATGTGTAGAACTGTCAAATGAATTAATCTGTGATGAGGCGGGCCAACCCACCAAAATCTAACAGGCAGGGTGGGCGACCTATCATTTCTGCGGGCTGCAAAATCTTTAATTCAATCCACACTACAAAAATAACAAGCTATTATGACGAACATTTTTAATTGTCCGTCGCAAATGGCGACGGATATATAGTATCCGTCGCCAAAGTGCCGCGGCAAGTCAAACTCGTGACTATAGCGACGGACATGGTCAAAACTCCGTCGAGGATAATAAAAAGTTTCCGTCGCTAGAGTTAGGCGACGGGTCAATCCCTCAATTCAGCGACGGAATTGGTCAACTCCGTCGTAATCGACGACGGACAAGTTAGTCCGTCGCAAAATTACTTAAAAAAGGGCGACGCCGCCTTCCCCCGCGGCCACGCGAACCCTAGCGACGGTCGAGCGACTGAAGCGATTCTCCTCCGGCGAACCCTCCTCCGATCCCAGGTACGCGATTTAAGCTTCATTTGCCATATATGCTCGTTTTTTGTGCTCACGTGGCGCCGTCGCGTCTTCTCCGGCCAACCACGGGTCTTGGCATGGCCGCGCGCGGCCTCCGGCGCCGCGCTCGTCCTCCCGCGGCCAGGCGCGGCCTCGCATTTGCATGCGCCGCCTGCTGGCGGTCGCGGCCCAGTGCGGCCAGGCGGCGCCTGCTGCGGCTGGGCGGCGCCTGCTGCGGCCGAGCGGCGCCTGCTGCAGAGGGCGGCGCCTGCTGCTGCTGCACGCCGCCTACTGCGGCCGGCCGACGACCCTACGGCCGGCCGGCGACCCCTGCTCCGGTTAGCTAGGGTTTAGTTAGGGTTTTAATTAGGAAATGACTTTAATTAATTTGATTAATTAATTCAATTAATTAGAGTAATTAGTTCAATTAATTTAGATTAATTCAATAATTAATCAGTTAAATAATTATTGAAATTACCAATTAATGTTGTTAGATAATTTGTTAAACCATTTATTGTGTAATTAATTGATCAAATGTTTTAATTATTTTAGATAAATGTTTGATTAATTTGATTATTAAGTGATTAATTGTTTGATTAAGGATATTACTTGATCAATTAATTGGATCTTGTTTGATTAAATTTAAATTAATTGTTTTAATAAATAGATTAATTTGTTGATTAATTGTATGATTAATTAGTATAATTGATTCAGAATTAATATCATGTTTGATTAATGAGATTTATTTTTTTAGTATACCATGAATATCATATTGCCTATTCATTTTTATATGTGTGGGTTGATTAAATTGTCTTATCTGAATTCAGATACAATGTATCCGAATAAGTCATGGATGTATAATAGGTTAAACAATAGATTTATCCGTGACGAATTTTTTGCTGGAGTGGAAGAATTTGTTAACTTTGCAAAGTCTCATCCTGAGTGTTTAAGTGGCACAGAGTTGAAGTGTCCATGTAATCAACGCAAATGTAGAAATACAGCTTTCCGTGATGAAGATACAGTTAAAACTCATATCGGCAGGTATGGGTTTGTTCCAGATTATTACAACTGGTATTGTCATGGAGAGCCGTATGTATATGAATTTGGTGGACCTTCTGTTGCATCATCATCGAACTCAATTGGACCAGAGACATCATATAACCCTGCTGATGCAATGCAATCAATGGTTTACGATGCAATGAATGCTTTTGATCAATCAAATGTAGAACAAGTACCTACTTCTAATGTTCAGAAAATGTATGACATGTTAAAGGCTAGTGAAAGAGAATTATGGGAAGGTATTCTTTCTGGTCATTCTCAATTATCTTCTACTGCAAGATTATTGAATATGAAGGCAGAACATCATTTCTCAGAACGATGTTATGATGACATATGTCAATTTATGTTAGAGTTGCTTCCAACTGATAACTGCATGACTGATAGTTTCTACAACACTAAAAAACTAATTAGAGACTTGGGTTTGCCAGTTGAGAAGATACATTGTTGTGTCAATAATTGTATGATCTTTTGGAGCCAAGATAGTGAATTGATGGAATGCAAAATCTGCAACCATCCCCGTTACAAGCATGGTGATCGCATGATAAATCAGAAGAAGAAAAAAAATTCCTTACAAAGTCATGTATTATTTTCCTTTGACTGCTAGACTCCAACGTTTGTATGCATCAGCAGCAACAGCAAGTCATATAATCTGGCATCAAAACCATGGACATGATGGCGACATTATGTGTCATCCTTCTAATTCCCCTGCATGGAAACATTTAGATTCAACATTTTCCTCCTTTGCTATGGAACCACGTAATGTCAGACTTGGACTTTCTGCAAATGGATTTCAGCCATTTGGAAGTTATGGACAACAATATTCATCGTGGCCTGTTATCTTAACACCATACAACTTACCACCATGGATGTGCATGAAAGATGAATTCATGTTTCTTACTGTTTTAATTCTAGGTCCTCAAAATCCAAAAGGGCACATAGATATTTTTTTACAACCTTTGATAGCTGAGCTGAATTATTTATGGAACATAGGTTCAGAGACCTATGACATTGCTACAAAGTCAAACTTTTTAATGCATGCAGTATTGTTATGGACTATTAGTGATTTTCCTGCTTACTCAATGTTATCAGGATGGAGCACAGCTGGAAAGTTAGCATGTCCACATTGTATGAGTCAGTCAGATGCATTTTCTTTGCCCTGCAGTGGCAAGATTTCTTGGTTTGATAATCATCGAAAATTTTTACCTATTGATCATCCATTCAGAAGAAATAAGAAACATTTTAAAAGGAATGAAGTAGTTAGGAAGTTACCTCCATTTGGGATGTCAGGCGAAGATGTGTTAAATGAAATTGATAATTATGGATTTCTACCAGTATATCAGGATGGATCAGATGATATCAACAAGTATATTGTTAGAGTCAACAAATGTGGTTGGAGGAAAAGAAGTATTTTTTGGGAGCTTCCATATTGGAAATATTTACTCATTCGTCATAATTTGGATGTGATGCATATTGAGAAAAATTTCTTTGATAACATCATTAATACTATCTTAAATGTGCATGGGAAAACAAAAGATACAACAAAATCTCGTGAATAATTGAAAGAATTAGTTAGCAGGCCTGAGTTGCATCAGAATGAAACAACTGGTAAATATCCCAAGGCTTGTTATACATTGGACAAAGAAAGTAAGCAAGCATTATGTTCTTGGTTGAAAACATAAAATTCCCAGATGGATATGCCTCTAATATGTCTCGTTGTGTGGATACAAATAGATCTAAAATGGTTGGAATGAAGAGTCATGATTGTCATGTGTTCATGCAAAGATTAATTCCAATAGCTTTCCAAGAATTACTTCCTAATAATGTTTGGTAAGCACTTACAGAATTAAGCCTTTTTTTCAAAAATCGAACCTCCAGAGTTGTTACGACAGCAGATATGTTACGCCTTCAGACAGAGATTCCTTTAATACTATGTAAGCTTGAGCGAATATTTCCACCAAGCTTTTTTGATTCAATGGAGCATTTGCCTATTTATTTACCTAGCGAGGCACAGATTGGTGGTCCTGTACAATACAGATGGATGTATCCTTTTGAAAGGTTTCTTAAAAAATTAAAGAATAATGTGCGTAACAAAGCAAGAGTTGAGGGATCAATATGTAATGCATATTTGGTTGAAGAAGCAAGTTCATTTTGCTCCTATTACTTTGCTGACAATGTGAAAACCAGACATCGAAAGTGTCCACGCAATCAAGATGACATTCCATCAGTTGACCTAGACATTCTTTCTATCTTCAAGTATCCTGGAAGAGCAATGGGTTCAACTCTATCTAGATGGTTAAATGACAGAGAATATCACGCCGCTAGGACATATATTCTCTTAAACTGTGAAGATGCCAAACCATACCTAAGGTATTATCTCTTGTTGTAATGAAATTAATATCAAATGATATAATCAAATTTCTAGTATGATATCAAATGAACTTATATGTCAGGTTATACCAAGAACAGTTGTACATTCAAAATCCATCGATAAGTGCAAATGAGGTAGATCAAAAGATAGAAGAAGAATTTGCATTTTGGTTTCAAATATATGTAAGTGAGTTAATCTGCATTTGTTGTTAACAATTCTTGATTACTTATTAATCTAATTTGATCACCCACCACTATTATAGGTCAATGATGACAGAATTTCAAATGTAGAAGACGACAGAATTAAAAATCTCGCATTTTGACCTCTTCATACCGTGACAATCTACTCGGGTTATTACGTGAATGGATACAGATTTCATGTGATCCAACGTGATTCAGGGATGCTAATGTATAATTCTGGCATCAGTGTCAAAGGATCAACAAACAATAATGATAATGAATTTGACTATTATGGCAAGCTAGAGGAAATTATCGAAGTTGAATACCCAGCGTTGCCTTTCAAAAGATGTGTACTATTCAGGTGTTCTTGGTATGATCCAACACCAAGGATGGGCACAAGGAAACATCGGTTATACAATTTAGTTGAGGTTAATTCAAGCAAAAGATTCAACAAGTTCGAACCTTTCATTTTTGCGGTGCAAGCTACTCAAGTATTTTATTTGGAGTACCCAACTAAGAGAAGGCGACCTAGTGAATGGCTTGCTGTATGTCAAACGAAGCCTAGGTCAACAATTGAAATGCCAAATACGATCACTATCCAAAACTCTGATGCTTATCAAAATGAAGAAGTTATAATCAACTCAGTTGATTCAGAAATACAATCAGCATCTCAATTACTTATAGATGAGAATGTCTCTTACGAGGAAATTGATGATGGTGAAATATCTAGCAGTGAGGAGGTCAATGTATCAACGGATTCAAGCGATGAAAATTTGCATGTTAATTTAGTTCCATCAGATTAGGATGAGTTAGATGTATTGAACATTAACTAATCAGAGTTTGTATTAAGATGAGTTGTTAATTAAGATCATGTTGCTTGTATTGAACAGGTTTATACGATGCTTGATTATCCATTTGCTAGCTTTATTTTGATCATTCTGGTTGTATTGAACATTCTTTATTAGTGCATGATTTTCCATTTGTCTCTAATATGTCTCATTTGCATGTTTTACCTATTCTGCTTATCTGCCTAAACTTTGTGTCTAATCAGGTACCATGGCTGCACCCCGTATCAGCGGATTATACTTACAGTCGTCGGTGACAGGTATACCTATTCTTCTTAATTATATATTTTCTTATAGAATTTGCTAATATATTTTATTTTTTCCTACAGTTTCATGCCAGATGGACATCAGGTGTCATCTTATATATCTAAAAAATTTAAAGAAAGACTGTCACCTGCGACGACATGGGGCCACATTGAGAATGATTTGAAATCATTCTATTATGGGGAGTTTTTGGTAAGTATTTTACATGTATATTAAATTTGATATTAGAACTTTTTTTCATACTAACCATATTAATTTTTTTTTACAGAAAAGGTACACCTGGGAAGAGGGTGCAGAGGAGCAATTTACGAAGACGTGGAATGCCTACTGCTCCAAATTGTACAGGGACATGCTCTACAAATGGAGGAAGAAGGCTGATAGGCCTACAGAGGTCCCTGAGTCGATTTGGCCAGCATGGCGAGCTGTATGGGATGACCAGCACTGGAAAGAGAATGCTGCGATTGCTCGAGGCAATCGCAATTCAGAGGTTGCTGGCCCCACCACGGGATCGACGAAGCACACTGCTGGATCCCGTTCCATTGTCCAGCATGCCAGTGATTTGGTAAGTAGTTTTTATTTTGGTTATTAAAGGTATTTAGTATGTTTTTTTGGATATATTTAAACATTATATTTTGTGTTTACAGGTTGCTGAGCTACAGAGACCTCCCACTAGTTGGGAGTTATTCAACAAGACCCATAAAAAAAAAGATGGGTCTTTTGTCGATCGTCGCTCCCTATCTATCATTGTAAGTATATTAATTATATTTTACTTGTTTTAACATTTTATATAGACTAATTAAATTTTTATTTCACAGGAATCAATGACCACTAGAGTTTCTGAGGCACAGGCGTCTCAGCCTGCTGCAGAGGGGGAGGATGCACAACCTCTTTCGACCGACGATGTGAATCGGATTTATTTTGAGGTCGTCGGTGGGAAGAGGAAGACCGCCTGCTACGGCCTGGGCTCTCAGGCAATGGTTACATATGATCAGATGAGAGCTCCAGGGGTTAGGGGGCGTCCAGCATCCTCCTCCTCTACCTCTAGTGAGGTTCGCCATTTGCGGGAGGAAAATGAAGCCCTGCGGACTCAACTCACGTCGATAGAGTCGACATGTGCCGGGAGGGACGCAAAATGGGCTAAGACGAGCGCAGAGTGGGCTCAGAGAGATGCAGAGTCGGCTAAGAGGGAAGCAGCGAGGGATGCTGAGTTGAAAGATTTGCGGGCTCGCCAGGCACACACTGACGAGATATTACGTCAGATGCAAGCTTTTGCAGCTACCCTATCGCCGATGACACAGATGTCAGCCCTTCCCGCCCCTCGTTTTGACGCTCCGGATACACAGATGTCAGCCGCTCCCGCTCTCGCCCATCGTTTTGAGTCTCAGGAGACACAGGATCCTGAGCATCCCACAGAGGAGTAGAGATATTATAGTGGTATGATGAATTTTTCTCCTAATTTTTTTCAGTAACAATGTATTAAGTTATTATATCCATAATAACTTATTTTTTTATTACTTGAATTTATGTTTACAGATTCTGCATTATCAGAGTTGAATTCACATTTCTTCTCTTGCTTGAAAGGTATGAATATTCTGTTGGATCGAGAAATGCGAGAGAGGGGGGGGTGAATGTCGCAATTCGTTCGGATTAAAAAGAGCGGGTGCACAGCGGAATAGAATAAAATCAGACAATGCGAACACCAAGATTTTTACTTGGTTCGGAGCCTGGGTCGACTCCTACTCCAAGGCCCACGGTCGTTGACCGTTTACTATGGGCAATACTATAATCGCGCAAAACAATTTTACAAAGATTGATTACAGTAAATTGCAGTAAGAAAAAAACAGCTTTTCTTTGTTACCGACGTCCGGTGTAGATCGAAGTTCCAGAGCAGTTGGACGTCGCCGGCGCTTGTATCTCGAGTCTGGAGGGTTCTGGAGCAGAGCGCGGGAGCAGAAGAGCGTGATTGCGTTCAATGGAATTGGTGTCCTTTGAAGAGGGTCGAGGCCCTCTTTATATAGGGCAGGGGGCGCCCGACATGCTCGGGGCGCCCCCCACGTGGCTGCAGATCCGGCGATGCTCCAGTCAAAGCTGATCTCGTCATCTTCGGGATTGTTTTTGACTGGGGCGCCCGACGCGCACGGGGCGCCCGATTGACCGGTCAAACCTTATCACCGAAGCTTCGCGAGGGTGAGCTGCGGCCGCCTTCAGTAGCGTGGCACAGTGGGCGCCCGAGACATGCGGGGCGCCCGACATGCGGGGCGCCCGACACACGCGGGGCGCCCGACATGCGCTGCTGTCGAGGCGTTTTACCTCTTTGCTGACTTGGGTTGACTCTGGGGCGCCCGACACATCCGGGGCGCCCTACTCAGCTACGACCTCACTCCTTTGAGGCTCTCTGAGCTGCAGAAACACAGTCCTTCGGTCCTGCATCCAGGGTTAGTCCAAAACAGCAAATAATAAGTTAATTAAAACAGCCTTAGCTGTCTTGGTTCTGACTTTGGATCTCCAAAATGGAGTCCTAGGTCGAACCGACGCCTAATGTTCCCTCGAGGGGAACGCGTCCTCACCTACTCCTCTCGGGAGAGTTTTACCTGGTGCCAACCGGATCCTCCAGTTGGACTTTTGCCCAGCAGTCCTTCGCCAGGTCTTGAGTTACCAAGCTTCCCTTTGCTTGGTGCCTAGCAGCCCTTCGCTAGGTTTTCTTCTGGCAGCCCTTCGCCAGTGCCTAGCATTCCTTCGCTAGGGCTTGTCCTATCTGGCAGTCCTTCGCCAGTGCCTAGCATTCCTTCACTAGGGCTTTTCCTGTACACTCAAGTAGCATTGTTAGATAACTAATAACCCTTAACTTTTGAACCTTTTTGCCAATATCAAAACACAGGTTTGACTTGGGTGCATACTGCACCAACAATCTCCCCCTTTTTGATATATGGCAACCTAGTTCAAAAAGTTAAGGAAAAAGTGCTGAATTTAAAATCCTAAGTTAGATTCCCTCCCCCTAGAAAAAATCTCCCCCTAGGTTTTTCAAAAACAGGTGGTGTGAATGAAGTACTTTAGAAGATTTCATGTTTTGATAATAAGTTAGGAAATCTCTACAGTTTTTGCTAAGTTTTTCAAAAACATTCTTGGTTTAGGAACCTTTAGAAAATTTTCATTTTTGAGAAAAATTTCAGACTTAGAAATATTTAGTAAAAATCATTTTAAGCAAAAAATAGTTCAGAGTTTAGAAGTAAAATTATACCAATTTTTCAGTTCAACTGTTTGAAAGACTATGGAAAAGAAAAAATTGTGTTTCCCTGTTTCCAAGAAAAAATTGTGTTTCCCTGTTTCCTTTCCAACTCTCCCCCTTTGACATATATCAAAAAGAATGCAGAAAAGAAGGAACGAAAATTTACAATACTTAAATAGAGCATTTGCTGTACTGAATCAAAATAAGACCTAAGTCTGGTTAATCCTTTAGGGACCTGTCTAACCCACTTAGCTACTTACTAACTGTTATAAACAGTAGTTTTGGCTAGGGTTAGTCAAGTTAAGTGAGCTGTTCAAGTTAGATTGTCTAAACTTGACACTTAACTTGATTGCTGTTCAGTTTGTATTTAGTGCCCCAACTTCTGCAGATGCACTGACTTAAAGCATCTTGAGTTAAGGCAAAGACCTAAGCATCTCAACCCTTTCTAGGTTATCATTCAAAAAGTGCCCTAAGGTGCTTGTGAGATGCTGGCTTCTAGATCTATAGGTGCATGCAGTTCTAGGGTTAGAGCCTAGGCTAAGTCCAATTTCGAAAAAAACCTTAGTTTTGAAAGGGGTAGTTTTTGAAATAAAACTAAGAAAAAAAACTTTTTAAAGTTAAAGTAATATTTTTAACAAAAACATTTTAAAAGACATTTTAAGTTCAATTTAAAATTGAAAATCCAAAAACCAAATGATTCTATTCTACTAAGCATAACCCTAACTTAATTTAGTTAAATAAACAAGCCAAGCTAAGATTAGCATAGTTCAAGTAGAAGTCTAGTACAAGTCAACAGAAGTCAACCCTACTCAGTAGGGGTAGTCAAATGGGTACATGTCCAAGTCATCTAAGAGGAGGGACCAGGAGGATCAAATGGGCCCGGCTGCCATGCATCAAATCGTGCCATGATCTCATGGTACTGTGCATTCCAGGCTTCTCTATCGGCAGTGAGGGTACTCATAATGTTGTTGTAGTAGCCTAAGTTTGTCTCTTGGTCTTCAATATGGTACGCTTCCACTTCTTCTCTGAAGCTCTGGACGTGCGTCTCGAGTCGTGTAACTCTCTCGTACAAGGTCGGTGGAGCGGGCTGATCTCCCTCTGCTGCTAAGTCGCCAGCGTCGACCTCGACCTCCTCGTCGGCAATGTCCTGTGCGGCTGGTTGGCGTCGCCAAGTCAGAACCCCGGTGCCCGAGACGTCTATACCGGCTAAAGAAAAGTTTCTAAATCCTATCTCGTCGAATTCGGTCATCGTTGTAATCTCGCCGTCAGCGATATTTCGGCCGTGGTGGTGGAGGATAGAGGTGATGACGTGGCAGTAGGGAGTGCGGATCCGCCCCTTAGTGGATACACTAGAGGCATGTAGGATACAGTGGAAGAGGTGAAGGCCTATATCTATGTCCAGATGGTGGATAAGAGCATAGAGAAGAAAAGTGTGAAAGGGTTTCATGGTGGCTGTGTCCCTAGTGGACAAAGGAAGGATGCAACGGACAATTACTCTATAGAGAGCGTAGTCCTGAATCGGGAGTCGGGTGGAGTGGAACTGCCCTCCTGCAGGGTCCATGGCTTCCCCAAAGAAATAGTTGTATAAGGTGTTCAAGTCAATATGAGAGTAGGGGGCGTCGAAGGGCGGGTTCCTTGGAGGGTAGCAACAGAAGATGGACTGAGATGGTCGGAGTCCTAAAAATCGGTTCAGTAGGGTAGGAGTGATGCTCAAGGGCATTCCTTGAACGGTAGTGACGAAGCTCAAGTGGTCTTGCCTAACTATGTTGTTATAGAATTCTGCACATAGGGTGTTGTTGATTGAATGTGTGCAGAATACGAGGTTATCTAGTTGATAGAAGTTAATTGCGGACATTGCGACTGGACAGGATTGGGAGAAGAAATGACGGTTAAGGTAGCTTGTTTTAATCGGAATGTAGGTGGTTTGTGCGAACTTGTTACAAAGTGCTAGGTTAGGAAATCTAGGGTCGGGACTGGGCTCATTACCGGGGTTCGACTGAACTGCTCGGCGTTTTCTAAGTGTAGAAAACATAAGTGATTAAGAATAAAGAGGGAGTGTCCAAAAAAAAATTTGTAATTTAAGAAAAATTAATTGCACAACTAAATTTCATACCTTGGAGGCATGGTTGAGGCAAGGGAAGGCTTAGGTTCACTTGATCCACAAGAATGAGGCAAAGGGAAGAAGGAGTGTAATATGTGGTGTGGGAAATGAGGGAGTCTCGGGTCCCTTTTATAGGGGTTGATGAGGGGGCGCCCGACAGGTCACGGGCGCCCATCTCAAAGGCTGTTTGACTGCAGCTTTTGACTGCTTTAATCAGCGTGTGGGACAGGTTTTGAAGGGGGCGCCCGACATGTCACGGGCGCCCTTCTCAAAGGCTGTTTGACTGCAGCTTTTTGACTGCTTTAATCAGCGTGTGGGACAGGTTTTGAAGGGGCGCCCGACATGTCACGGGCGCCCTTCTCAAAGGCTGTTTGACTGCAGCTTTTTGACTGCTTTAATCAGCGTGAGGGTCAGGAGCTTATAGGGGCGCCCGACAGGTTACGGGCGCCCTAGGTACCAGACTTTTGACTGTTTTGACCAGGTTTGACTGTTTGACTTCGTTTGACTGTGTTTGACCATGTTTGACTAGGTTAATCATAGTTTGACCATGGTTATGAAAGCACAAGCAAGGTGGTTTAATTTGAGCTTAATTTTCCTGTCTCACTGAATCTAGGGTTTTCAATCACGTTAACCTTAAGGTTTTTGTGAGACAGGTTTGAAGGTAAAAATTAATTTTGAAAGGGAATTTTCATTTATTTTGAAAAGATATTTGCTTTTGAAAACAGATTAAGTGTTTTTCAAAAAGATAATAAGTTTGAAAACTAGAGGTTTTGAAAAACAGTTTAGAATCTATAATTATTTGAAATTTGAGTTAGATTCGAATTTGACAAAAGTTAACTTGAATTTGAATTTCAGAAATTGGCTTCCAGGTCTTGGCGAGGCACTAGGCCTTCTTTGGCCGAAGCCTTATAGGATCATCCACCCTTTCCTTGACAAAGCCTTTTAATGAAATTTCATTTTCAAATTAAATTAGGTCATTTTCTGGTCTAACTAGCTTGGGTCTTGGATCGGTAGCTTCGGCTAGTTCCGCCAAATTGGCTTCCCTAACGTACTATCATCTCACCTCCTCCCAATACTATGTTTTCAATTTTTAAGTAATTTTAGTCCTTAAATCTAAGAATTCCTTAAATCTAAGCATGGCAATTTGCAAGTAATTAAATAAACACACAATCAATCAATCAATAAATAAAAAAATTATCTAACTATAAAAATTGTTTTGATTTTGGCTCCCCCTGGACTAAAGCCTCTATATGGGTTAGGCAAGAGGTGAATCTTGTCCTTGGGGATCCAAAATTGATTTGAACCAGTTGGTTTAGTCAGGCACAGTTTTGGCACCCATGCCTGAACCTTAGGTCTTGACTGGTTCAGTACAGCAAAGTAAGATCTTTGCCGAGATTTGGTTCTATAACCAAGTCCGGATCGGTTTAGAACAGACTTCTGTTTTCCCAGAATCATATCAAGATTCTTGGAACCAGAAGTAAATCGTTCTAAAGCTATTCTTAAGTCCTTGACTTGAGTTTTCAGGGAGGAATTCTCTGATTCAAGTTTTTCAACTTGAACAGGGGTTCCTTCCTGAATTTTCTCAGTTAAGGAATTAGAATTCGCTCCCTCTTTCAGGAGTTTTACTTCCTGTCGGAGGGACTCGATTCGGAGTTTGGCTTTCGCCAAGTCTCGGGATAGATAGGAAATTAGAGAATTTAATTGCGATTTTGAAAAACCCGTTACCTTTATTTCGCCGTCTTCGGAGAATGTCAGCTTGCCGTCGTCCCGTTCTGAGTCTGAGTCAGTCTCAATTTGGTCCGAAGTGGTCAGGGCTAGAAGATTTGACTGAGGTACTTCTTCTTCTTCTTCTGAGGACGACTCGTCCCAGGTTGCTTGGAGTGCCTTCTTCTTTCTGTTCTTTTTGGGCTCCTTTAGACTTGGACATTCAGTCTTGTAGTGGCCCTTCTTCTTGCATTCGTAGCAGGTTACGTTGGGCTTTTGTTTGTCAGTTGCCGGTTCATCTTGTCCGTCCTTTCTTCGGCTTGTTCTCCGTTTGTTAGTTTGGTTTTTCAACTTTTTGTAGTAGCTTCGAGCTAGCCGGACCAGTTCTGATTGATCTTTTTCTTGATCTTCTATTTCTGAATCTGAGGTAGATTCAGGTTCAACTTGAATTTTCTTCTTGGTTATTTTCCCTGTTTTCCCTGCAAAAAAGGCTATACTTTTCTCGACCAAATTGGAGTTAGTCTGTTCATGCAGCTCAAGTTCAGAAAATAACTCATCTAGCTTAATTTTTGAAAGATCCCTAGATACCTTGTATGCATCTACCATAGATGCCCTCAAGGTGGTCCTAGGGAATGCGTTTAGGGCGTACCTTATCAGATCACGGTTTTGAACCTGGTGACCTATTGCGTGAAGACCATTCATCAGCTCCTGGATTCTGGCGTGGAGCTGGGCTGCTGTCTCGTTATCTGCCATTTTGATAGTGAAGAGCTTGTTCAGTAGCAAGTCTCGTTTGCTGATCCTTGTCTGAAGTTCCTTCGTGGAGCTCAATTAGTTTGGCCCATAGTTCCTTTGCACTTTTGAAAGGTCCTACGCGGTTCAGCTCTTCTTTAGTTAGTCCGCATTGTAGAGTCTGGGTTGCTTTGGCGTCTGCTTCAATTTTTCGTTTAAGGGTAGTGTCCCATTCTGAGTAGTCTTGTGGTACACCTTCAGCATTTGTGGGAATCATCAGTCCAGACTGGATGATTATCCACATTTCCACCTGAGTTTTCAGGTGGACCTCCATTCGACTTTTCCAGTAGGGAAAGTCTTCTCCACTGAAAAGTGGAGGTCTGGCGGTGCTAAATCCTTCTTGGATAGACATTTGTTACTGAAATAAAAATAAACAACAAAAATGTTTCCAAGACTTGGTCTTGGATTAGTAGTGCGGGAAGAAATAATCAAACACAGATTTCAAGGGGTGTTGCACCAACCTTGAGATAAAAACTCGAACGAGAAAAAAAAATTTTTTTTTTAAACAAAAATGAGAGAAGAAAAAAAAATCCGAAAAATATTCAAACTGGTGGTTGCACCAGATTTGACTTCCCCGCTCTGATACCACTTGTTGGATCGAGAAATGCGAGAGAGGGGGGGGGTGAATGTCGCAATTCGTTCGGATTAAAAAGAGCGGGTGCACAGCGGAATAAAATAAAATCAGACAATGCGAACACCAAGATTTTTACTTGGTTCGGAGCCTGGGTCGACTCCTACTCCAAGGCCCACGGTCGTTGACCGTTTACTATGGGCAATACTATAATCGCGCAAAACAATTTTACAAAGATTGATTACAGTAAATTGCAGTAAGAAAAAAACAGCTTTTCTTTGTTACCGACGTCCGGTGTAGATCGAAGTTCCAGAGCAGTTGGACGTCGCCGGTGCTTGTATCTCGAGTCTGGAGGGTTCTGGAGCAGAGCGCGGGAGCAGAAGAGCGTGATTGCGTTCAATGGAATTGATGTTCTTTGAAGAGGGTCGAGGCCCTCTTTATATAGGGCAGGGGGCGCCCGACATGCTCGGGGCGCCCCCCACGTGGCTGCAGATCCGGCGATGCTCCAGTCAAAGCTGATCTCGTTATCTTCGGGATTGTTTTTGACTGGGGCGCCCGACGCGCACGGGGCGCCCGATTGACCGGTCAAACCTTATCACCGAGGCTTCGCGAGGGTGAGCTGCGGCCGCCTTCAGTAGCGTGGCACAGTGGGCGCCCGAGACATGCGGGGCGCCCGACATGCGGGGCGCCCGACACACGCGGGGCGCCCGACATGCGCTGCTGTCGGGGCGTTTTACCTCTTTGCTGACTTGGGTTGACTCTGGGGCGCCCGACACATCCGGGGCGCCCTACTCAGCTACGGCCTCACTCCTTTGAGGCTCTCTGAGCTGCAGAAACACAGTCCTTCGGTCCTGCATCCAGGGTTAGTCCAAAACAGCAAATAATAAGTTAGTTAAAACAGCCTTAGCTGTCTTGGTTCTGACTTTGGATCTCCAAAATGGAGCCCTAGGTCGAACCGACGCCTAATGTTCCCTCGAGGGGAACGCGTCCTCACCTACTCCTCTCGGGAGAATTTTACCTGGTGCCAACCGGATCCTCCAGTTGGACTTTTGCCCAGCAGTCCTTCGCCAGGTCTTGAGTTACCAAGCTTCCCTTTGCTTGGTGCCTAGCAGCCCTTCGCTAGGTTTTCTTCTGGCAGCCCTTCGCCAGTGCCTAGCATTCCTTCGCTAGGGCTTGTCCTACCTGGCAGTCCTTCGCCAGTGCCTAGCATTCCTTCACTAGGGCTTTTCCTGTACACTCAAGTAGCATTGTTAGATAACAAATAACCCTTAACTTTTGAACCTTTTTGCCAATATCAAAACACAGGTTTGACTTGGGTGCATACTGCACCAACATCCTCCACTGATCCCAAGTCACAGCCATCTCACTGTAGCCTCCAGCTTCTCACCTGCAACATCCAGCCTACCCCTGAGCTCTCCTGGACTCCCTGAGCTTCCCTCAGACTAGCTCCAGTCAGCAGCTCCAGCAGCGCCAGCGCCCGTTGCAATCCTGAGATGGAAAATGGACAAACCTGCTCCAAGGAAAGACTCCCATTGACCCTCCTTGAGTGTTTGAATCCATTCCTGTCACCTGCAACTTAATCAGATCATTAGCACAACAAATCATACAGAGAATCATGTATCAGAGATGAAGCGCAGAAAAATCAGATATGTTCAGATGTGATCAGCGTGTCTGACAGTGCATTTTGAATTAAAGTGATCGGTCACCGGACCGATCAGAGAGCCTCCTGATCGGTCACCAGATTGATCAGAGTGGGTTCAGACCGATAAGGCTCCATCCTGATCGGTCCCCAATGCTCAATCAGAAATCGCGATTTCTCCGGGACCGATCACCAGACCGATCCCAGGTTGTGGATCGGTCACCAGACCGATCCGCCACTTTGCAGGGTGATTTCTTAGCTTCGCAGTCCAACCCTTCTGATCGGTCACCAGACCGATCAGGACATGCTCAGATCGATCAGGCTCCGTCCTGATCGGTCATAGTGAGGAACTCGCGACACTTGATCGTTCACCAGAACGGTCTGCACAGTGTTCCAGATCGGTCACCAGACCGATCAGGAGCAGATCAGTAAGGTTCCCAAAACCTACTGGATGCTCCCTAATTGGTCACCGGACCGATCAGGAGCAGAGCAGCAGGGGAACTCAACCCACTATGGGCTCCCTAATCGGTCACCAGACCGATCAGGAGCCGAGCAGTGAGTGAACTGCATACTCCCTGATCGGTCACCAGACCGATCAGGAGCCGTGCAGTAGGTTTCCAACCTCACTATGTGTTCTCCGATCGATCACCAGATCGGTCAGTCATCGCTAGATCGGTCACCAGACCGATCCACAAGGGAACACCGTGCCAACTTCCCTGATCGGTCACCAGACCGATCTAGGCAAGGTCAAATCTCCTCTAAGTCACGAGAACAAGCCTTCGACCCATCTCTGACTCGTGTCATACCCAGCTTCACTCACTGGGACTTCAACCTAGCCCTCCAAGCTAGGACCTGACCCTCCAAGCAAGGACTTTTTCACACCTAACCCTCCAGGTTAGGACTTTTCAACACCTAGTCCTCCAAGCTAGGAATTTTCACACCTAACCCTCCAGGTTAGGACTTTTCCACATCTAGCCCTCCAAGCTAGGACTTTTTACACCTAACCCTCCAGGATAGGACTTTTCCTCACCTAGCCCTCCAGATTAGGACTTTTTACACCTAACCCTCTAGGTTAGGACTTTTCCTTACCTAGCCCTCTAGGCTAGGACTTTTTGACACCTAACCCTCCAGGTTAGGATTTTCCCACAAGATATGTCTAGTCCACCACCAGGACTTAATCCCAATCATAATCATCAACCTAAACTAAAAATGGTGTCAACACCAAAACAACAACTGCATCAACAATCTCCCCCTTTTTGTTGTTTGACAACCCGATTTTAAGTTTAGTGATTTGAATCCAATAGTCTCAATCAGAATTATAGGAGAATCATGATCCTCCCCCTACAACCATTAAACTCATAATCGTCCTAAACTTAACCAACCTCACTCTCCCCCTTTGTCAAACACCGAAAAAGGTGTAGACGGGTTGTTAAGTTTAAACATACTCTCCCTCAACCCTAAGGGTATCCCAAAACAACATAACATTTGATTTATTTTGATAAACATATGAAACAAATATGATAAATATAAGGCATGACAAGACAATCATATGTATCATATAAACATGACATCATAAGCATAATCATTGCAACACATAAGAGACATACATAACGATAGTAATTTAACGCACAATCATGTAAGCCAACAAATTATAGTAAGTCAAATATCAAAAGCAGGCATAGTAGCAGATGCATCATCAAGCATCAGAGTCAAGACAAATACAGTACCAAAAACCATCAAAGTCAAGTCATAGACATCTAGCCATAGAGTCATACAATGTAGGCAGTCAAATAGTCAAGAGCAGAAGCAGAATGCATCAACCATCGAGGGGGGGGGGTCATCATGCATAGGGTCATCCATCGTGGCATCATCAGGAACAAAAGACCTCGGTGCAGCACTACCAGAGGGCGCATCTCCCGGAAAGGTGTGTCGGCGCCACTCGTCCTACCACGTCTGCTGCAGAGAACGGACCCCCGAGACATCGGACTCCACCGCGGTCAGTCTGCGATTGAAGGAACGGAACTCCGAGCGGACCTCCTCGCGATAGAGCCCTCGCAAATGAAGATCATGCTGGATGGTCTGTTCAAGCTCTGAAATCTGCCAGCGCAGGTCTGTCTCTGGCTCATATTCATAGTCAGCAGCAGCAGCGGGAGCCTCGTGATGTGCCGCAGCATCTGCTGGTGCCTGAAAATGTGCGACTCCCCCAGGTAGCTCGCCAAGACCCCTCCCGTCCCTCCAAACCAAAGCCCGATCGTGATCCCGGATGATGATGCCAGACTTGGCAAATGCCCACTTTGTAACGCCCCAAAATTTCCATTTTTAGTTCTTAAAGTCCTTAGAATTATTTAAAAATGGTTTAGAAATATTCTAGATATTTTTAGGAATTTTTAGAATATTTTTATGGAATTTTTCGAGTCCGTTTGGTATTTTAAAAAAAAAGGGAGAAAGAAAAAAAAGGGAAAAACAACTTAAGGGCAGCCGGTGGTTCGAACCCGCGACCACCCCGGAACCAGAAACGAGCGCGACCAGCTGGGCTAGGGTATCAAGCATAGCAAAGGATGGAGAGAAATATATTTGAGGTGTTGTTAGGTTAATCCGCCCCCATAAGTATAAATAGGTAATTAAAGAGAGAAGTTTTATTTCTCTCCTCTCCAAACCCTCACGCCGACTTCTCCTCTCTTGGGCGAAACAACACCAAGCTCTAGGGGGCCGGCCAAGGCTCTTCTCCAAGAGATCTTCCAATATTCGGAATCCCCGCGACGAGAGGAACGCGTAGGCGCGAAGAATTCTCCGAGATCTCAAGTTTCTCCCGAGCTCTAGACGTCAATCTTGGTTGTAAGTCCAAGATATCAATGTAAGTACTGCTCACCTGCAGTAAGAGGCGGTTTTTCCGTGAGAATTTCCTTTAAAAGTTTTAAAAGAGATAGTTTCTTTAGTTTATGATTTTTGGCATGTGATATTAGTTCATTATATGTTTGTATAAGTTGATTAAGCACCCTATATGAGATTAGGGCTAAGAAAAGTTATGAGAAAAGAAAAGAGAAGATAAAGATAAGGAAAGAAAAGGCCAAGGCCTTAAGAAATCCCCAAAAGTCAAGACTTAGGGATTTTAGCACGCAAGGTGCTCCAGAAAATGCCAAGGCATTTACAGATAAGAAAGAAAAGAAAGAAAAGCTATTTTATTTTCTAAGGCCAGTACCCGGCGTCCAAGGGCGTCGTTAAAGAAATCCAGGTGTCCAATTCCAAGGTCTTGGCCCTGGTAGACCAAGGTCTGCTCTATTATGATTGGTGGCTCGCTACCCCAACCTTTTAGGGAACGCGCATATGAGATGGTACTTACGTCTTCAGTGGATCCAAGTGATTATTATTTTCAAGTATATGCTTTAGCAAAGTTTTCGAAAGTTAAGAAAGTTTTCAAAAGTTAAAGAATAGCTAAAGTTTCAAGTTGAGCCAAGAAAAGTAAATTGAGATTTATTATTGCTTGAGTATGCATGTTTTGAGTTATACATGTTCTTAGTTTTCTTTCAAGCATATTAGTATCTCATATGATTTTCAGTTTGATCTAGAAGCATGTTTGCACATTTCGAGATTTTGTGAGCTAGATAGTACTTACTAAGCTTTTTGCTTACTAGTTGCATTTCCTCTTATTGCAGATAAAGGTAAAGGCAAGCAATTCTGAAGGAAGACGACGAGGCGGTGCTGAGTAAAGTGTGTGTGGTGGCTGATTATGGAGAGATCTTTGGCACAAGACTATTTAGTTATTTAATTCACAATGTTATAGTTCATTTGAATTTCAAGTTTTTGTTTTATGGAGTTTAGCGAACATTTAAGTCTTGGATAGTTTTACATACTCAATTTCTTAGAGTAAAGATTCCATGTCATTTCCTTTAGCCTATATATTCTTGTGATTGCACTGGATGAGTAGAATTGTGAGTAGTTAGAGATATTGATACTTTGTTAGAGAAATAGATGCATGTGCCAAGATAGTATCAATTTCTCTTGAATCAAGTTTTATTGCTTAGATATGTTTAGAAAAGTTGCATCCATATTTCATAATGCTTTAGCAAGGTTATAAAACTTGTATTTGGTGTTAGGAATGCATAAGAGTCAAGATTGGTACAAACTTTAGTGTTAAAGTTCATATAACTTGAATAGTTTGTTTTCTTCCGCAAAAGTCCTAATTTCAAGTTTATGGATTGATTTTGTTTGGCTAAATTGTTTAGAAAACTGACATAGAGTATAGAAATGGTATCATAGTTTTATATGGCTCGAAAATACATGATTGGTGGACCTTTGAAGCAAGTGCCGAGACCTGTAAATTCAGAATTCAGGCCTATCAGTCGACTGATACAGTATCAGTCGACTGATACCCGAAGGATGAGTTGGGTGAGGCAGGTTTCAATAAGTATCATTTTACGAGTTTTTGAGAAAGGAAGTGTGACATGGTATCATGCATGACTACTTAAGTTAGAATATCATTCTTAGATGAATTTAAAAGAGAAAAAAAAAGATTTCCGCATTTCTATTAGTTGTGCATTAGAGTCGAGAAGCAGAGAAAAGTAACGATCCGTCTAAGACAGGAGAAGGCGGGTCGCTACAGTTGGTATCAGAGCCAAGTTCCCATTCTCCAGCATCACACACACATCAGCATCAACCTTGCCGTCTTCAAGTAAGAAAGCTTTAAGTTTCAGTTTTTCTATTGCTCCTTTACTTAATCGCAGTACAGAGAAATGCTTAAATACTACTCACATGTGCATAGAACAAGGAAGCATGTTTAATACCTTAGTATCACGGAATCATGTTTAATCCCTAGAATGGATATCAGATCCCTAAGTAAGAAGACAAGATTATACCTAGAGATGTAGTAGTGATTTCTTGTTCCCTTATGCATTATTAGATGGCAAGAAGAGGCCGAGCTCCTAATGCTAATAACAGAACTCCAGTTCAAGATAACAGTGAGCCTGGCACGGAACAGTCAAACCTGATGGCAGTCATTGCTCAAATGCAAGCTCAGATTTCAGAGCAACAGAAGACCATCGCCACACTGTTGGCAAATCAGCACCCAGAGCCCCCTACACCACCCACGGCAGGAGTGGGAACTCCAGTGGTGGCTGAAGTTCCAGCAGTCACACAGGAGACCCCTGCCGTGAACCGAAGACAAGAAGCGTACCTCGTCCAGTGGCAGAGGCTGAAACCTGAAAGCTTCTCAGGCACGACTGAGCCCTGGGATGCCCAGGCTTGGTTCAAGACTTTAGAGAGCACAATGGAGCTTCTTGACTGGCCAGAGGTTGAGAAGGTCAAATGTGCCTCCTTCTGCCTAACTGGAGATGCTCGTATGTGGTGGGAGCGAGTCAAGAGTAAGAAGATAGTCAACCAGATGAGCTGGGCAGATTTTGAGCACGAGTTCTATGAGGAATTTTTCCACATGAAGGTTACCAACAAGCACTTCGAGGACTTCATGGAGTTCAGACAGGGTAGCCTACCAGTGGGAGAAGCAGTCGAAAAGTTCAACAGACTAGCTCGCCTCTGCCCAGAGCTAGTCAGCACAGAGAAGGAGCGAGTCAGGCTGATGCTCCGCATGCTGAACCCTGAGATAGCACTCAACGTGAACAGCGGGATGCACCGACCCCAGACCAGCGAGGAGTTGGTCAGTAGTGCTCTAATCTCAGAGCACTACCTGAATAGCATCAAGGCACAGCAAGCACAGCAGAAGCCAGTCCTGATTGAGAACAAGACAATTGGAGGCCAGAAGCCTCAGCCAATAGCCAGAACTGGAAGAACAAGAACCACAAAAGGAAGCAGTGGCCTGGCAGCCAAAAAGGAAACCCAGAGAACAAGCAAGCTAGGTATCCACTTTGTCCTAAGTGTGGGAGGACCCATCCAGGAGCATGCCTTTTGGGTGTAACTGGATGCTACTCATATGGACAAGAGGGACACAGATCCAGAGACTGCCCAAACAAGTTTAAGGTACTTCCTCAGCAGTCCGTACAGTATGGAGGCAAGCCTCAGTTACATTACATGCCTACTATACTGGAGGGACCTCAGATCAGTCAGGGAGGGTTGGAAGCAGCACCAGTTCCAACCAATGCCAGAGTCTTTTCCCTCACGAAGGAAGAAGCTGCCAGCGCCTCCACGGTCGTGACTGGTCAAATAGTTATTTTTCAGCATTTAGCTACTACACTGTTTGACACTGGGGCGACCCATTCTTTCGTATCGTCGATCGGACGTGTATATAATAACTGCCACGTCATTCACTCTCCCAAATTCACTCTCCCTATCATCACTCATATAAATAGTTCGTAATTTTTTTATGATTAATTAGTTAAATTCGTAAATGTAAATTTATTTATTTAGTTTAATGAATTATATATTGAATGAATAAAAATAATTTTTTAAAAATAAATATTAAATTTGTTTATGAATGTTTAATTCGTTTGCAATCTTAAGATAAAAAAAATTATTGATTGTATATTTATTGGGTATGTACATGATAACAATGTGTATGAATTTTTTTTTATATGACTCACAAATATCATATATACATAAGAACTCAATAATAGAATCAAGAAATATCTCATTTTTCAAGAATATATTTTTATATAAGACCCAAGAGTAAGTTGTTGGTACAATCTTTGTGAAGTCAGGATTGACCTAGTTTGACTAAGTTCAGGTGAACTTCAGTATCAATATTTGATAATAATGTTTGAATATTGTGTGAGTCAATTGGGTCAAGGTTGACTGAAGACTTAATTGGTGAAGTCCAGATGGATCGGGGTGATCATACGTTGGCACAGGTAAAGTCCTAGTGGGATTAGGTGAAGTCCAGGTGGATCAGGGAAATCACACGCTAGTACGGAAAAAGTCCTAGTGGAACTAGACATATCTAATGGGATTAGGTAAAATCCAGATAGATCGAGGAGATTGTATGCTGGCACGGGAAAAGTCCTAGTGGGACTAGGCAGACCTAGTTAGGAACTAGGTGAAGTCCAAGTGGATCGGGAAGATCACACGTTAGCATGAGAAAAGCTCTAGTTGGGAACTAGATAAGGGAAAATCCAAGTCGGTCAAAGGTTTAATTGAACACTTGGTTAGGAAATCCTAACAGGTCACAGTTAACCTTGAGGGAATCCTAGACTTGTGCACACAAGTTAGGGTTATGCCAATCGATTGGGTAATCGATTGACGCTAGTTTTTTTTTGTAAATAGAAGCCTTCTTAATCGATTGGGTGATCGATTAAGGAGGGAGTGAATTGATTTGGTGATCGATTGGGAGAATTGTGTCACGAGAACAGAAATAGGCTAAATCGATTGTGTAATCGATTCAATACCCTCTTAATCGATTGGGCAATCGATTAAGGAGGGTTGTAATCGATTGGCCAATCGATTACGGTTGCATTGCGCGAGAGCACAAAAATGTGCTGAATCGATTTAGCAATCAACTAAGATCTTCTTGATCGATTGACTAATTGATTAAGCTTCAAAAACTAGTCGTTAAAAGGCTAGATCCTGTTGGTGCCCCGGTTAGTTTTGATGTGATCAACCAAGTTAGGTTAGGTCCTGTTGGTTTTAATCCCTCTGCTAAGTGTGTAGGAACTTAGGTACGGAGGAAGTCGAGCGTAAGATGCAGCAGACAAGAAGGATTGCGCGGGGAAGTGAGCCGATGGGCTCAGTGCAATCTGAGGGACGCGGAAGTTGCGGAAGAGTACGCCGGTGGACCAAGAAGGACGTGCGCGACGTCCGAGGGACGAAAAGCCTGGCGAAAGCACGTTCGAGGGGCGAAAGGCCAGAGTCGGGTTCGGGTGAACCTAACTCCGATTGGCCGGAAATCACCCAATCGACGATTTGACGAAAAGTCAACTAAGTCAACATTTAACTTGAAATTAAAATAATAAAGTTTTAATTATATTAAAACTTTATTTAAAGTTTCAATTTAATTAAAGTTTTTAAGTAAACTTTCTTTTAATTAAAGTTGCTTTAAAACGTTAATTAAAATTTCAATTTAATTTAAGTAAACGTTGTGTTTTCAATTTAATTTAAATAAACCTTCTCTTACATGGATGCACAGGGCGAAGATAACGTTGTATCAGCTTCTTACGTGGCGAAGATAACGTTGTAAAGCCTCATCTACATGCTAGGTCAATAAAGCATTCAAAGGCGATCCTTTATTTTCGGATTAATCAACAGCTAAGAGTAATCTTAGATCTACGATCAAGATGAAACTCAATCTTGTATCAACGATCAAGATCGTATCACTCAACCTATAAATAGGCTTAGAGATTTAGAGGAAACTCATTATTATTCATTCAATTCTATTGTAATTCTCTAAGTATTAGTGATCTTCAGTTGTAAGGCTTCTCCGCCACAAGGAGATTTTTTTCGAGCTTTAACCGTCTTGGAAGCAACGACCAAGTTGCAACCAAGATTTTTTTAATAGACGAGTTTCCACCACGTTTCTTTTAATTAGCCGTCTATTCACCCCCTCTAGCCGGACCAACCCGCTCCAACAGATCCAATGTGGCAATCGATTGAGTAATCAATTAGGGAAACTCTAGGTCGCGGATATATTGGATCTTCACGTAGATTTGAAGCGCAGTTCTTCCCATCTCTTCTTCTCATTCCATCATCATTTCAAGAGAAGTCTTGGAGCAAAATTCAAGAAATTCAAGAAGTATCCACCTCAAAGATTGAGGGGGAGCAAAATTCATCAATGCCGGAACAAGAAGAGAAGAGGCCTCTACATCCAGATAAAAAAAAGAAGAGTCAAGTGCCACTTCTACAACTCATAAAGGCATAACAATGTCAATTTCTAAAAATAAAGATCATATAATTTATTTTGAGTGTAGAAAAAGAGGATACTATAAAAGTAAGTATCCAAGGTTGGCCAAGAAGAAGAGTTAAGTATTGGCATTCAAGAGGAAGGAGAAGTCAAAGAAGGTCAGACCTGTGGTACGCAAAGGGAAGGAACACATTGTGTGTTTCTCTTGCAAACAAAAGGGACATTATCGGAACCAATGCCCAAAGAGGAAGGATACAACCAAGATCAAAAGAAGGAGCCTAATCCTAGGAGGAGCCTCCAAGAATAAAACAAAGGTACCATTAGGTAATGGTCCTTATGTTGATCATGATGATATGCATATTAGAAATAATTTTTATTATTTCAATGCTATTTATCATGAAAATAGGAGGCATGAAAAATCTAAGGAGAACTATAGAGTCTTCCATGCTAGGACTACCATGTTGGAACCCGGATGGCTAGAGGGGGGGTGAATATAGCCAAACACTTGGACTTAAAGACTTATAGAATTTCTACACTCAAATTTATCAGTAGCACAGCGGAAGAAACAATGGAAACAAATAAGTGCAGAAAACAAAAACAGAAAACGAAAGCAAGCAAACACAACTAGCAGGATCGCTAACAAGGAGGGTTTACAAGGTTCGGAGATAACTTGCCCCTACTCCTTAGCGTGCCCTTAAGGTGGGCGATCCCTTGATCGTCGGCAGATCAAGCCCTGGTTAACACCGGATAGAGAGCAACCTCCTCGGTGGAGAAATCTCTCCACAGCGTTTCAATCATAGATATATGTTTAAGCACAATGAAACACAAGAAAGATCTTACTTAGCACTAGCGAAGACAAGAACACAGCAGGCTTCTCCAAGCTCCACCCAGCGACGATCTCACGCAAGAATCCCTTTTCTCCGTGTCTTCTCGCTGTTGGACTTCAAGCCTCTTGTTCCTTCCTCCAAGTGCTCAAGCAAGGAGTGGTTGCTTCTCAGATCTCAAGAGCTTGCTCAGGAATGATGGAACAGCAAGATCACAAGCACGCAGCAAGCCACATGAACTTCACAGTATTACTGATTAGCAGCGTTGTTGAAGACTTCTCACAACCAGCGCTTAAGTCTTCTCCACACAGCTCCAGGTCACTATCCCACAGCAGCCTCCAGCTGCTCTTCTGCAACCACCAGCCACCACTGAGCCCTTCTGGACCTCCTGAGCTTCCCTCAGACTAGCCCCAGACAGCAGCTTCAGCCAGCGCCAGCGCCCGTTGCAACCTGGGATGGAAAACAGACAAACCTGCTCCAAAGAAAGTCCACCATTGACTCTCCTTGAGTGTTTGAATCCTTCCCTGTCACCTGCAGCTTGATCAGTGGGTTAGAGCAGCATATCAAGCAAGAAATCAAGGATCAGAGATCAGCCGCAGTGTATCAGATATGCTCAGACGCGATCAGAGCGTCTGACAATGTAATTTGAATTAAAGTGATCGGTCACCGGACCGATCCAGGGCTCGTGGGTCGGTCACCGGACCGATCTACCGCTTCGTTGGGACTCCCAGCTCTCGCGGCAACACAAGCCTGATCGATCACCGGACCGATCAGAGCGAAGCCTGATTGGTCACCAGACCGATCGGAGTGATGCATGATTGGTCACCCAGACCGATCAGGTTCGATGAACAGTAATCCCGGAAATCATATCCTAAGTCTCTGATCGGTCACCGGACCGTTCAGGAGCTGATCCGCGGGGGAACTCAACTCACTATTTACTCCCTGATCGGTCACCAGACCAATCAGGAGTAAGGCAGTGAGGAAGCTGCCTGCTCCCTGATCGGTCACCGGACCGATCAGGAGCCAAGCAACAAGGCAATAGCCTGCTGCCTAATCGGTCATCAGACCGATCAGGAGTCACACAGTAGGTTCCCAACCTCACCGTGCGCTCCCTGATCGGTCACCAGACCGATCAGTCATCGCTGGATCGGTCACCAGACCGATCCACGAAGATGCAGCGTGCCAATATCCCTGATCGGTCACCAGACCGATCCAGGGACGCAGACCTAGCCTTCCAAGCTAGGATTTTTCCATCTAACCCTCCAAGTTAGGACTTTTCACCTAACACTCCAAGTTAGGACTTTTCACCTAGCCCTCCAAGCTAGGACTTTTCACCTAGCCCTCCAAGCTAGGACTTTTCACCCAACCTTCCGAATTAGGACTTTTCAACACCTAGCCTTCCAAGCTAGGACTTTCCATACCTAACCCTCCAGGTTAGGATTTTCCAACACCTAGCCCTCCAAGCTAGGACTTTCCATAACATGCCTAATCCCCGATTAGGACTTAACCATAATCAGAATCATAATTAACCCAAACTAAAATCGATGTCAACACCAAAACAACAATCAGGGCCAGACTGCATCAACAATCTCCCCCTTTTTGTTGTTTGACAACCCAATTTTAAGTTTAGAGATTCTCAATCAATTTCCTCAACTTTCAGAATCATAGGGGAATCAAGATCCACCCCCTACAATATAATCACCCTAAACTTAACCAACCAACACTCTCCCCCTTTGTCGAACACCAAAAAGGGTCTAGAGTGGCTGTTAAATTTAACCATACTCCCCCTCAACCCTAGGGGTATCCCAAAATAATAAAGATTCGATTTGAATTTCGATAAACATATGAACACATATGACAAAAATAGAGCATGATAAATCAAGCATATGTTATCATATGAACAAGACAACATTAGTATGAGCATAAGCATATAGAATGAGACATATAAACAAATAGGAATCAAGTGAACTCATATAAGCCAACATCCTAAACATGATAAGAAAGACATGCAAAATAACACAATTCAAGCTACTAAAGAGCATAAGATGGCAAGAGATACTTCAAAAATAGTCATAGTGGTAATACATAAAATATCCAGACAGATAATTAGATGCAACTCAGTGCATCAAAACCAAATAGATGCATACCAATGCATCGAGATCAAAGCAATTATGGCACAAGGCCATATGAATCAAGTCACAGGGCATACAACCCAATAGTCATACAAGCTAAGCAAACAAATAGACAAATCCCAACCCGAGGCAGAGGACATCCAGACTCAACTATCAGCGGGGGGGGTCGTCATCCTGCATAGAATCATCCATCGTGATGTCGACAGGAACACAGGATCCTGGTGCGGTACTGGCAGAGGGCGCAACTCCAGGGAATGTGTGCTGGCACCACTCATCGTACCATGTCTGCTGTAAAGTGCGAGCTCCAGAAACGTCGGTCTCGATCGAGGTCAGTCTGCTATCGATGAATCGGAACTGTGACCGGACCTCCTCGCGGTAAATCTCTCGCAACTGAAAGTCATACTGGAAGGTCTGCTCCAGCTCTGAAATCTGCCAGCGCAGATCTGGCTCGGGCTCATCGTCATAATCAGCAGCTGCATCGACTGACGCCTGAACCTGTGGACCTCCCCTCGGTAGCTCACCAAGAACCCTACCATCCTTCCAAACCAACGCCCGAACAATGATGCCAGACTTAGCAAATGCCCGTCGGCCAAGTCTGCAGTCTTGTTTCATCATGGGCATGGTCCTGCCCTTGGTGACATCAACACCTACTAACATAAGCCAATCGGTGATGACATGACCAAATGGCATGTAGACCGTGCGACGACTCGGCTCGCGATAGGATAAGATAGACTGGAAGATGCTCTCCATGATATCGAAGTCCAAACGGCGGTGCATGCCTGTAACGCCCGAAAATTCTCGAAACTAATTTTAGAAATATCTTAGAATTTATTCCAAATTTATGGATATTTTTATAGAATTTTTCCGTAAACGAAAGTGGCAAAAAGGGTTATAAACAGAAAATCGCATAAGTGGGAATCGAACCCTTCACCTACGCTGTGAGAGGAGAATGGGCGGACCAGCTGGGCTGGTTCGTTTTTGTTGAAATAGATTAAGCAAAACAATAGATAAGGTATAATTAGGTAAATTCGCCCCCATAAGTATAAAAGAGGGAGTTACGAGTTTTAGGTTAATTTTCTCCCAACCTAGCGGCGTCGACGGCCTCCCTCACGCACGCGACCTCCCCTCTTCCTCCTCCCTTGGGCGAAACCACACCAAGCCTAGGGCTTTCCTCCGGTGGCCGGCCAAGGCTCTCCTCCGAGAGATTTTCCTATATTCGGACTCTCCGCGACGAGAGGAACGCGTGAGCGCGAAGAAATCTCCGAGACTCCGAGTTTCTCCGGAACCTCCGACGCCGTTCTTGGTTGTAAGTCCAAGATATCGAGGTAAGTACTGCTCACCTGTAGTAAGAGGCGGTTTTCCGCAAGAATTTTCCCTTGAAAGTTTTAAAAGAGATATTTCCTTTTTGTTCAAGATTTTGCATGTGATCTTAGTTCATTATATGCTTATATATATTTGATAGAGTATCCTATGTGAGTTTAGGGTCTAGGAAATCTATAAGAAAAGAAAAGAAAGATAAAGAAAAAGAAAAGAGAAGGCCAAGGCCTTACGAAATCCCCAAAAGTCAAGACTTAGGGATTTGGGCACACAAGGTGTTCGATAAAATGCCAAGGCATTTAAAGATAAGAAAGAAAAGAAAGAAAAGCTATTTTATTTTCTAAGGCCAGTACCCGGCGTCCAAGGGCGTCGTTAAAGAAATCCAGGTATCCAATTCCAAGGTCTTGGCCCTGGTAGACCAAGGTCTGCTCTATTAGGATTGGCGGCTCGCTACCCCAACCTTTTAGGGAACGCGCATAAGATGGTACTTACGTCTTAAGTGGATCCAAGTGAGTATTATTTTCAAGTATATACTTTAGCAAAATTTTCTAAAATTTAAAGAAAGATTTAAAGTTAAAGAATTGCTAAAGTTTCAAGTTAAGCCAAGAAAAAGTGAGTTAAGACTTATTAATGCTTGAGTATGCATGTTTTGAGTTATACATGTTTTAGTGTTTATTTTAAGCATAAGAGTATCTCATGTGATTTCACATTGTTTAAAAAGCATGTTTGCACATTTCGCGATTTTGTGAGCTAGATAGTACTTGCTAAGCTTTATGCTTATTAGTTGCATTTCCTCTTGCTGCAGGTAAAGATAAAGGTAAGCAATTCTGAAGGAAGGCGACAAGGCGGTGCTGAGTAACGTGTGTGTGGTGGCTGACCTTGGAGAGGTCCTTAGGACGAGACAGTTTAGCTTATTTGAAATGCAATGTTTAAGGTTTCCAAATTTCAAGTTATTGTGTTATGGAGTTTATTAAACATTTATGCTTCGGATAGTTTTACATGCTCAATTTTGTAGAATGAAGATTCCATGTTATTTCAATTAGTATGCATACTTTTGTGAATGCACTAGATGAGCAAGGGCATGAGTAGTTTAGCATGTTGACACATTGAATTTTAGACTTATTCTTGAGCTTATTATTATTCCCTTTTGGACTAGGTCCTAATTGCACTTAAAATGCTTGTAAATTCGGTAGAAAAGTAAGATTTACATTCTATGAAGTTCTAGAAATATTATTGCATGTGCCAAGATGTTGTTAGTTTCGAATTAAGTCTTATTGCTTGAAATATGCTTAGAAAAGTTGCATGCATATTCCACAGTGCTTTAGTAATGTTATAGAACCTTGTGTGATGAGTTTAAATGGTTAGGATTGCTAGTAATGTGCCATTGTATCATGCATGACTATTAAAATTAGAATATCATTTTTAGATAGATTTAAATACAAGTATTACGAAAGTTCCGCATTTTTAGTCGTGCATTAGAGTCAAGAAGTAGACAAGTAACGGTCCGTCTAAGTTAGAGAAGGCGGGTCGTTACAGTTGGTATCAGAGCGGCTCCCATTCTCCAGCATCACACACACATCAGCATCAACCTTGCCGTCTTCAAGTAAGAAAGCTTTAAGTTTCAGTTTGTCTATTGCTCCTTTACTTAATTGCAGTATAGAGAAATGCTTAAGTACTTACTCATATGTGCATAGAACAAGGAAGCATGTTTAATACCTTAGTATCACGGAATCATGTTCAATCCCTAGAATGGATATTAGGTTACTAAGTAAGAAAACAAGTTCTATACCTAGAAATATAGTAGTGATTCTTGTTCCCTTATGCATTATTAGATGGCAAGAAGAGGCCGAGCTCCTAATGCAAGGAACAGAACTCCAGTTCAAGATAACAATGAGCCTGGCACAGAACAGCCAAACCTGATGGCAGTCATTGCTCAAATGCAAGCTCAGATTACAGAACAACAGAAGACCATCGCCACACTGATGGCAAATCAGCACCCAGTGCCCCCTACACCACCCACAGTAGGAGTGGGAACTCCAGTGGTGGCTGAAGTTCCACCAGTCACACAGGAGACCCCTGCCGTGAACCGAAGACAAGAAGCATACCTTGTCCAGTGGCAGAGGCTGAAACCCGAAAGCTTCTCAGGCACGACTGAGCCCTGGGATGCCCAGGCTTGGTTCAAGACTTTAGAGAGCACAATGGAGCTTCTTGACTGGCCAGAAGTCGAGAAGGTCAAATGTGCCTCCTTCTGCCTAACTGGAGATGCTCGTATGTGGTGGGAGCGAGTCAAGAGTAAGAGGATAGTCAACCAGATGAGCTGGGCAGATTTCGAGCAAGAGTTCTATGAGGAGTTCTTCCACATGCGGGTTACCAACAAGCACTACGAGGACTTCATGGAGTTCAGACAAGGTAACCTACCAGTGGGAGAAGCAGTCGCGAAGTTCAACAGACTAGCTCGCCTCTGCCCAGAGCTAGTCAGCACAGAGAAGGAGCGAGTCAGACTGATGCTCCGCATGCTGAACCCTGAAATAGCACTCAACGTGAACAGCGGGACGCACCGACCCCAGACCAGCGAGGAGTTGGTCAGTAGTGCTCTAATCTCAGAGCACTATCTGAATAGCATCAAGGCACAACAAACACAGCAGAAGCCAGTCCTGATTGAGAACAAGACAACAGGAGGCCAGAAGCCTCAGCCAAATAACCAGAACTGGAAGAACAAGAACCACAAAAGGAAGCAATGGCCTGGCAGCCAAAAAGGAAACCCAGAGAACAAGCAAGCTAAGTATCCACCTTGTCCTAAGTGTGGGAGGACCCATCCAGGAGCATGCCTTTTGGGTGTAACTGGATGCTACTCATGTGGACAAGAGGGACACAGGTCCGACTGCCCAAACAAGTTTAAGGTACTTCCTCAGCAGTCCGTACAGTATGGAGGCAAGCCTCAGTTACATTACATGCCTACTATACTGGAGGGACCTCAGATCAGTCAGGGAGGGTTGGAAGCAGCACCAGTTCCAACCAATGCCAGAGTCTTTTCCCTCACGAAGGAAGAAGCTGCCAGCGCCTCCACGGTCGTGACTGGTCAAATAGTTATTTTTCAGCATTTAGCTACTACACTGTTTGACACTGGGGCGACCCATTCTTTCGTATCAGTACCATTTGCTAGTAAGTTACAGGTGCCTGCAGAGAGTTGGGAGTCCAGATTCCTGACAACTCTCCCTTCAGGGGAAATCATGGAATCCACCCAGCGGCTCCGGGCTGTGCCAATCATGATTTCAGACCGAGAGCTATATGTCGATCTAATAGTCCTTGCGTTGCAAGACTTCGACGTCATACTGGGCATGGATTTCCTCAGTAAGTACAGCGCTTCAGTGGACTGTCGCCGGAGGAAGGTGGTTTTCAGTCCAGAAGGAGAACCACCGTTCGAATTTCAAGGAGCCCTAAGGAGGAAGACTCAGAAATTTCTCTCTGCCTTGGCAGCCCACCAGATGCTAGAACAAGGGTGTGCTGGTTTTCTTGCACGCATAGTGGACATAGAAGCAAAGGAAGAGCGCAAGCAGGAGGATGTACGGGTAGTCTGTGAGTATCCAGAAGTATTTCCAGAAGAACTACCTGGACTACCTCCCAACAGAGAAGTGGAATTCGAGATCGAGCTAGTACCAGGTACCGGTCCGATCTCGAAGGCCCCATATCGTATGTCTCCAGCAGAGTTGAAGGAATTACAAGAGCAACTCCAGGAGCTACTAGACAAGGGCTTCATTCGCCCGAGTCATTCACCCTGGGGAGCTCCTGTACTTTTCGTCAAGAAGAAGGATGGGTCTATGCGTCTGTGCATAGACTACAGAGCTCTGAACAAGGTAACCATCAAGAACAAGTACCCCCTTCCTAGAATAGATGATTTATTTGATCAACTCAAAGGGGCTACAGTGTTCTCGAAGATAGATCTGCGTTCTGGGTATCATCAGCTAAAGGTTAAAGAAAGTGACATCCCCAGGACGGCCTTCAGGACAAGATACGGCCACTACGAATTTGTAGTGATGCCTTTTGGAGTAACCAATGCTCCAGCAGTCTTCATGGAGCTGATGAACCACATCTTCAGGGAGTATCTCGATAAATTCGTCATTGTATTTATTGATGATATTCTCATATACTCACAGACTCCAGAGGACCATGCTACACACTTGAGGATAGTGCTGCAGATCCTTCAGCAGGAGAAGCTCTATGCAAAATTCTCAAAGTGTGAGTTTTGGCTAGATCAGGTGACCTTCCTAGGTCACATTGTATCCAAAGAAGGCATTCAAGTTGATCCAGCCAAGATAGAAGCAGTCAGCAACTGGTGTAGACCCAAGAATGCCAGTGAAATCAGAAGCTTCTTAGGCCTGGCAGGATATTACAGAAAATTTGTGGAGGACTTTTCCAGAATAGCCTCTCCACTCACAGCCCTGACCAGAAAGAATCAGAAGTTTGAGTGGTCAGATAAATGCGAGCACAGCTTCCTAGAACTGAAGAAAGATTGACTAGTGCTCCCATCCTGACGGTCCCAGAGAGTGACAAGGCCTTTGACATCTACAGTGATGCATCCAAGATGGGCCTTGGAGCTGTCCTCATGCAAGACGGTAAAGTAATAGCATATGCCTCCAGACAGCTCAAGGACTATGAGAAGAATTACCCTACTCATGACCTTGAGCTAGCAGCTGTGGTTTTTGCACTGAAGCTCTGGAGACACTACCTGTATGGAGTGCAGTGCAGAATCTTCACAGACCATCAGAGTTTGAAGTACTTCTCCACTCAGAAGGATCTGAATATGAGGCAGCGCAGGTGGCTAGAGTTGGTCAAAGATTATGACTGTGAAATCCTCTACCACCCAGGTAAAGCTAATAAAGTGGCAGATGCACTGAGCAGAAAATCCTATGCAGCACTGATGTCCCTATCATCACTGTCTCTACCACTTCAGAAAGAAATAAAGGATTTTGGAGTCGAGGTAATAATTGGGCGACTTTCTGCATTGACTCTAGAGTCAACCCTGCTTGTAGATATACAAAGAAAGCAAAGTCAAGACCCAAAGGTCCAGAAGATCAAGCAGGAGATCCAAGAGGCAGAAAATTCAGAGTTTCGAGTATCAGATAGTGGCATCCTCTATCTTGGAGACCGCCTTTGCGTCCCCAATGATGAGGAACTAAGAAAGAATATTTTAGAAGAAGCCCACAGTACCCCGTACTCTATGCATCCTGGTTCTACCAAGATGTACCAAGATTTAAAGCAAAGGTTTTGGTGGTCTGGACTCAAGCGAGACGTGGCCAGATGTATCAGTACCTGCTTGACCTGCCAGAGAGTCAAAGCAGAGCACCAGAGACCAGGTGGAGTTCTGCAGCCTATTCAGATTCCAGAATGGAAATGGGAAGATATTTCCATGGATTTCATAGTGGGACTACCCAGAACAACGAATGGATATGATGCAATCTGGGTAATAGTAGACAGATTGACTAAGTCTGCCCACTTCCTAGCCATCAGGATCTCCTATTCCATGGAACAACTAGCTCAGTATACCTCAAGGAGATCGTCAGACTACATGGAGTCCCTAAGACTATCATTTCAGATAGGGACAGTAGGTTCACTTCGCACTTCTGGGAGTGCGTACAGATAGCTCTAGGCACCAAACTGAAGTTTAGCACAGCTTTCCATCCTCAGATAGATGGTCAGACAGAGAGAGTTAATCAAGTACTAGAAGATATGCTCAGAGCTTGTGCTTTAGATTTCAAGGGCAGTTGGTGCAAATATTTGTGCTTAGCGGAATTTGCTTACAACAATAGTTATCAGGCCACTATCGGCATGGCACCCTATGAGGCTTTATATGGACGGAGGTGTAGATCTCCTATCTGCTGGTACGAGGGTGGTGAGAGGCAAGAGTTAGGCTTACAGACAGATCTTATAGATGATACCACCGTAGCCATACAGCAGATCCGCCAGAGAATAGAAACAGCTCAAAGCCGCCAGAAGAGCTATGCTGATACACGGCGCAGACCATTAGAATTTGAAGTTGGGGATACAGTGTTCCTCAAAGTGGCTCCCATGAAGGGAGTAATGCGTTTTGGGAAGAAGGGCAAGCTAAGTCCCAGATATGTAGGACCATACCCCATCACTAGAAGAGTTGGCAAAGTAGCTTATGAGTTGGAGCTACCTCAGGAGATGTCAGCCATCCACAACGTATTTCATGTTTCTATGCTGAAGAAGCATATCCCAGATGCCACCCAGGTGATAGAGCCACAGACGGTACAAGTTCGCGAAGATCTCAGTTATGATAGTCGGCCTATTCAGATAATAGACCGAGCAGTTAAGAAATTGCGAAACAACGAGGTAGCATTAGTGAAAGTCATATGGCAAAATCACAGAGTAGAAGAGGCAACATGGGAACCAGAGGACAGCATGAGGCAGAAATACCCAGAGTTATTTTAAGTTCGAGGATGAACTTTTTATAAGGTATGGGGGATTGTAACGCCCGAAAATTCTCGAAACTAATTTTAGAAATATCTTAGAATTTATTCCAAATTTATGGATATTTTTATAGAATTTTTCCGTAAACGAAAGTGGCAAAAAGGGTTATAAACAAAAAATCGCGTAAGTGGGAATCGACCCTTCACCTACGCTGTGAGAGAGAATGGGCGGACCAGCTGGGCTGGTTCGTTTTTGTTGAAATAGATTAAGCGAAACAATAGATAAGGTATANAATTCTAATCCCAAGGATATAGGTTGCTTCTCCCAGGTCTTTCATGGAGAAAGTTTTAGACAACCAAATTTTAACTGTCTGTAAGACTGATATATCGTTTCCTATAAGTAAATGTCATCGACATATAATACTAGGAATATGACTGCACTCCACTAACCTTCTTGTACACACAAGGTTCGTCAGGATTTTGTGAGAAATCAAACTCTTTGATTGTCTCATCAAAACGGATATTCCAGCTCCTAGATGCTTGCTTCAGTCCATATATGGATCGTCGAAGCTTGCATACTTTGGTTTTATCAACCGATGTGAAACCTTCAGGTTGTATCATGTATACATCCTCAAGCAGGTTTCCATTAAGGAAAGCTGTTTTCACATCCATTTGCCATATCTCATAATCATAATGAGCTGCTATGGCTAGGAGCATCCGAATGGATTTAAGCATAGCTACTGGCGAATAGGTTTCGTCATAATTAATTCCTTGCTTCTACCGATATCCTTTTGCCACTAATCTAGCTTTAAAGGTAACAACATTACCTTCCATGACGGTTTTCTTCTTGAAAACCCACTTGCACCCTATGGGCTTAATCCCTTCAGGTGGGTTAACCAAGTCCCATACTTGATTTTCGTACATGGAATCCATTTCCGACTTCATGGCCTCAAGCCATTTGTCCCTTTCTGAACTATTCAGAACATCTTCATAACTGATAGGTTCGTCATCGCCTATGAGTAACACGTCGTTCGATTCACTTACGAGAAATTCGTATCTCTCTGGAATGTTGCGTGTCCTATCAGACCTACGAAGAGGTTGTGTAGTTTTAGGTTCAACTGATAGCTCATCACTATGAGGTATTGGTTGTAGGTCTAAACTAGGTGTCTCTGTAATGTCTATTGGAGTTTCTTGAACTTCATCAAGTTCAATGCCACTCCCACTGTTTTCTTGTAAAAGAAATTCCTTTTCTAGAAATACAGCATGCCTTGAAACAAACACCTTTTGTTCCAAGGGATGATAGAATTGGTCACCCTTCGTTTCCTTAGGGTATCCAATAAATAGACATTTATCAGACTTAGCATCCAATTTGTCTGATACAACCCGCTTCACATAAGTAGGACAACCCCATATCTTAAGGTGAGTTAAGTGAGGTTTCTTACTATTCTAAATCTCATATGGAGTAGTAGAGACTACCTTGGTCGGAACTCTGTTTAATAAGTAAACAGCTGTCTTTAGTGTATAGCCCCAAAAAGATTTTGGAAGAGTTGCATGATTCATCATAGACCTAACCATGTCCATCAAGGTTCGGTTGCGCCTCTCAGATACACCATTATGCTGTGGTGTATATGGCGGAGTCCATTGGGATAATATCCCATTGTCCCTTAGATAATCTTGAAACTCTTGACTTAAGCATTCACCACCCCGATCGGATCGAAGTATTTTAATACTTTTGCCCAGTTGTTTCTCTACTTCATTTCTGAACTCTTTGAATTTATCAAAAGCTTCAGATTTGTGTTTCATCAAGAACACATACCCGAATCGTGAGTGATCATCGATAAAGGTGATGAAGTAGCTATAGCCTCCTTGTGCAGGAGTTGACATTGGTCCACATACATCGGTATGTATTAAACCAAGCAACTCTCCCACTGGATTACCTTTTCCGGGAAAGGGTAATTTGGTCATCTTGCCTTTTAAGCACGATTCGCATGTATCAAATGAACCGAGTTCAAATGATTCCAAAATTCCACATCCGTGTAATTCGGTCATGCATTTCTTACTTATATGGCCAAGACGACAGTGCCACGTGTAGGAGTCTATTCGATTATCTATTCGAGCACGTTTGTTGCTAACTTCGATATTGAAAACGTCACTGGATAAATCTAATGTGTAGATGCCATTGCACAAAGTTCCATTCCCATAAAGAACGCCATTTAAAGTTATGTAACAACAATTGTTACTAAAAGTCAAATGATAACCTTTTTCATTCAAACATGAAATAGATATAATGTTCTTTATTAACGAAGGAACGAAATAACAATTATCCAGTTCTAAGATACGTCCAGTTGGGAGCTTTAGCAAATATGTTCCGATGGCAATAGCAGCAATCCTTGCTCCATTTCCAACCCGCAAATTCGCTTCTCCCTTGACGAGTCTTCTTCTATTCCTTAGCCCCTGTATGTCATTACATATATGTGAGCTACACCCAGTATCAAGTACCCAGGTATCTGAGGAAATAGAGTGACATTCAATAACGAAGATACCTGAAGAGGATGGGGCATCGGATGCCTTCTTCTTCAAGGACTCAAGATAAACCTTGCAGTTTCTTCGCCAGTGACCTTCCTTGCCGCAGTGATGGCAAGTTCCTTTTGGTTTCTTTTCAGTCTTTTTGGCCTTTTTCTTCTTCCCTTTGTTCTGTTCTTTGGCCTTCCTCTTAGAACCTTTCTTCGAGGAACCAACTAACAGTACTGCTTTTTGATCCGGCTTTACAGAAGGCTCTACAGTCTTCAGCAGGTTGAGCAACTCAGGAATGGTTGTCTCTAGTTTGTTCATCCGATAGTTCATCGCAAATTGTGAATAACTCTTGGGCAAACAACTCAGAATTAAGTCAATACTTAGTTCATGATCCATTGCAAAACCGAGTGCGCTCAGTCGCTCAATGTACCCCAACATCTTTAACACAAACTGCGAGGCAGAAGTGCCTTCCTGCATCTTAGTGGTGAAGAGGAGTCTGGAGACTTCGAACCTTTCGGATCTCGCCTGCTCTTCAAACAACTCATGAAGATGGAAGATGATGGTATAAGCATCCATATGCTCATGCTGCTTTTGCAGCTCAGGTACCATAGAGGCTAGCATAATGCAACTCGCAAGTTCAGAATCAGTCACATGTTTCTGATAGGCCACTAATTGTTCTGGAGTTGCACCCTCTGGAGGATGGTTGGGAAGTTGATCTTCAAGGACATAGGCAAGCTTCTCTGCCTTGAGGACAATCCTCAGGTTTCGAAGCCAGTCCATGAAGTTTGGCCCCAGTTAGTTTATTGGTGTCCAAAATGGAACGCAGATTCAGAGAAGACATGATCGAGTGATTATCCTAGAAATACAAATTGAGATTATGTGAGAAGATTGATAAAGAATGTATCAATATACATAAATTGTAATCCTATTTATTTTTTAAATTGAATAACCCTTATTATCAATTCGGGAGATCGTAGGAACATCTCCAAATAGGTTGATATCCAACCATAGGTAAGAACCACCATGGCTGTGGCCATCAAGTTTTTCTTAGCTATGAAGGTAGGTAATTATACCGATTACATATCACATATATGTAACTATCACTTTATGCTATCAACTAGTTGAATGTTTGCATAAATCATTGGTTTGTTAACTCATTAACAAGTATGCATCATTATACATAGCACCCAACTGCACCTCTCTTCACATCGACCTTGGCTGTGGCACAACAAATCGATGCTCCAAGCTTAAGGCTGACCCATTAATCAAGAAATAGTTTTAACATGGTTGGCGCTCATTCAACCGCTTAGTCAGGCTTGGATGTGTCCAACAACCAAAACTAAGGATTGACCTCTGACTCCAACTATATTATTCATAAACTAATTCCATGGTTCGAACATGTTGAGGTTCAAGTCGGGCATGGATGTGTCTATCAACCCAAACGAGAAACAAAACTCCGATTCTAACCATATTAATGGAAGGTGTTTGCCTTAATATTTTGTAAGGGGTTTTGGGTCTCATCTTTTCTTTTCTAAGCACATTCATGACATTATGCCATGACTAACGATTTCCTTAATAAAGTATGTATGTAACTTAATTTATCAAGTCTCATTGATTAAATTAGGAATCAAATTTCCTAATTATAATTTCATACTTTATTTAAGGAATTGTTTTGGGAAACAATTTCCTAAATTGTCATAATCAATTTCGGAAATAATATGTTTAAGACTTTGATTTCTCTAAATCAAATCTTATTAAATTAAGAGACAAATCCCTTAATTCAACCACATATTATTTTCATGAAAATCTCATTTAAGAAACTCTATAGGAAACCATTTTCCTAATTAATTTTGGAGACAACAATATGTAAGAGCATCACCTCTTAAACATATTTTATTCATGGATTTAATTAATTACAACAAATCATTTTCTAAGGGTGGCTCCCCGAGGCTCAGATACCCAAAGAAAAGTAATTTGTTGTAAATCCAATTGGACGGCTCCCCGAGGCTCAATCCAAATCAAACATGACAATTTCAATTTAAAATTGGGAAATTAAATTACAATAACTAACTTTAAATTGGACGGCTCCCCGAGGCTCAATCCAAAATAAAGAATTTTGTCGTTAATTTAAAAACCAATTCAAATTTAATTGTCAATTAACTGTCCATGAATTTGTCTAGACTTTCTTGAAAGAAAGTGCCCAAAATTGCGAGATTTCATAAATTGGTTTTCAGAATAATTGTAAGTTTCTGGTACAAAAAAAACTTACATATTTCCAAAAATTGGAAAATTTCTAAAATAGAAAAATTTCCAAAATTGAAAAGTTTCCAAAGATGGGAAGTTTTCACAATTATTATAAAATTTCAAAATTAGCAAATTTCAAACGTTTGCGAAATTTCATGAGGATTTCCAAATTTTGAAATTCCTAAATCTAAAATTTATTATAATTTGAAAGTTTCCATAATTGAAAATTTTTCCGAAATTGAGATCATGATAAAGTTTTCCACAAAACAATTATATGATTAAGTCGAACACTAACCGGCTCTGATACCACTGTTGGGACCGGGTGCATGTTGACAAGGATACGAGTTCGTAAAATTTAAACTTTTTACGTGCAGCGGAAGAGTTTGCATAAAATAATTTCCTAAATTATTTTAACTTCGTATCTAGCATACAATCCTATGGTGTGTTGACATAATCATCAAATAAAAGTTTGCGGAAAAGTAAACTAATTTACTTTTATACCTCGCGTAACTCGAAGAAAGGGATGAGATCCAACCGTAGCGTCCCTTGGAAGCTCCGCCTCTATTCGCGTCCACGCCGAGTTCTCTTCGGGATGACTTCACAAAGTCACGAGTTTTGTGCCGATGAGAACTACTAGATCCTCGGAAGGCACAACTAGATGAACAAGAGAAAATATAGGAAACTAACCAACGAAGTAACGGAATCAAATTCCGAAAAGAGAGGAGTCGCTATCCGCTTCTTCTTCTTCTTGTTCGGGTTCTCCTTCTTCTTGAAGCTCACGGCAACACCTTCTAATGGAGGAGTTGCGCCGGCCCTAAGCCACCAAGTGGGCGCCGGCCCTAGGACTCCAAGCGTGGGCGTCGGCCCTAAGGGAGGAGAGGGAAGGGAGAAGAGAAGAGAGAGAGGGAGAGCTCTTCACAACTTGATTAGTTGATTGGAATAAGGGCTAGCCTTTGGTTCCTTTATATAGTAGCAACTCCTTTGCTAAGTCTCCCTCTAAACCGAATTAACGGAATTAGTTATAAGAAATTTATCTTATAAATTTTCTTATTAATTATTCCGTTTAAACCGAGTCTTTATTATATACTAATTTATAATAAAACTAATTCTTCTTCTCTTTAAATTATGGAATAAATTTTTATAAGAAATTTATAAACTTTCTTATTATGGAAAAATCAATTCATAATTGATTTTATAAAATTAAAATAAACTAATTCATGGATTATTTTAATCTTCCATAAAAGAATAAATTTCTATAAATTTATTTATATAAATTTCTTTATACAAATTTATTTATCCATAATTTATAAAACAAATCACACTAGATTTATTTTATTAATTAAACCAAAATTAATTGGTTTTCTCCTCTTATTGTGGCCGGCCACCAAAGGGGGTTTTGACACCCTCTTTGGCCGGCCAAACCAACCCGAACCGCCGCGAATTAAACTCATTTAATTCGCCCAAAAAGCCTTCAAAAGACTTAGCCATTTTTAGCTTCCATTGCGCCTCTGACTAACTCAGATTCGACTTATTTCTCTTGATCGAAAAATCCAATTTTTAACTCGTTTTAAATCCCTCGGATTACTCGTAGTGCGTGTGACTAAATAGGCTTTCGATTTATGTTGGCCGTCTATAATTAACCCATTAATTATAGAACGATCATGAGTGGCACCTAGTAGTACATCATGATCCCCAATTAATCGAAAGATCAACGGTTTGACCTCAGAAGAAATTATTCTGAAACCCTTCAGCAGCTTTAATGAATCGTGCCTCATTCCCTTCACCACCTTATAGCCTCTTGGTTCAGGACACGGTCTATGGTGTCAGTCCCCACTAGGCTGACTACGTCACACCTAGCCCAAGTAGTGTCTTTCTCGTCCATTGGATTTCTAATTACTCTCATGTATTTTAGAGACTCGCACTCTAAACATGATATACTCTGGCCAAAGGTTTTGAGTAACAATCCGACGATAGGCCTGGGTATACAACTCCTCGCAAGGAGTGGTGAATCCTTTGTAGGTTGTTCAAACATCTTCGGGCACTTCGGCTTATACCCAATCATCCTGGGTCCACACCTCCTTGGAGATGCTTGCTTAAGATGTTAAAGTATAAGTCTCCATGACCAAGATGACTTGAACACCGCAAGTCAAAGGAACATCGCACTTAAGCCGCAGTAAGAACTTCATTGACATATCTACATGTAGATTTCCATATGAAGTCTTACAGCTAGTCACTCCAATGAACTAGTTCCCTTAACTAGCATCCATGTTTATCTCCGGACATCCCAATGTCACCAGCCAGTGAGAATCAGCTGATTAGAGAATAACCCATGCTAGTCTCAACAGAATTGATAGTGTCCATATTTATCAATTCATCGACTAGGGATATTTTCAATACTTCACATTTGCACATTAGAGATAATCACTAGTTGTGATCCCATCACAAATTCTCTTATGCTGTGAGTTGTATTGCGGACATTCAGTAGATGAGTTTAAGATCCCAATCAAATACACAAAACATGTATACTCAAATAGTGAATTATCATTTATTAATATAAATGTTTACATCATAAGGCGATTGCCTTAGGACACTTCTCTCATATCACTAACAGATTTTGGTTAAGGCTTACGGAAAATGAAGAGTCATCCACCATGACTCTTCACTTGCCTCCTTAATGTGGTTTAAAGAGGGGGAATGGGAGTTACTTTTCTTCTTCCACCAAGTCCACCCTTCTCCCTCTTCCTTCTTCATTCTGGCCGAAACCTCAAGGGGGAGTTTCCCTTTGGAAAGCTTCACAAGAAGATCCCTCTTCCAAGATCCAAGGCGTTTTACAAGGTTGCAAAGGCTAGGGGTGGTCAAGAGACAACAAGGTCTTCAACCTCCTCCCCATCTAAGGTTTATAACCAAGATAGTCTAAGGTAAGACCCCCTTCACCTGTGGTGTAATGGTTTTCTTGATATGGATATGATCTAAGCTTTTGTTTGAGATCTAAGATGAAAAAAAACCATGAAGGAGGACTTAGGGTTTCGGCCACCTTCAAGCTTCCATGGCTAGGATTAGTTTTTAACTCTCTAATGATGGTTCTTATGTCTCCTTATGATGTAAGTAATGTTAGTGGTGATTCATATGAATTTTTACATGCTTAATAGGTTCTTATAGATTTCGGCCAAGAACCCTAATCCATGGTTAGACCTTGATCTAACCATTTAACATGTTGATTTTGTTTCCCCTATGACATGATGGATAGTAATTGTGTTTGTAAGAATTTTTCCATGAATGTTATGGACCTTGAGGGTTTCGGCCAAGAGCAAATTCTAGGGTTAAGGGATTAGGGTTAGCCCTAATTATGGGATCAAATGATTTTCTATGGCATTTTATGTTTGTATGGGATGTTATTGGTGGTCTATATGTATTTTCCATGGACCTAGGGCTCCTTAGGGTTTCGGCCAAGGCCATAACCTAGGGCTAGGATTGGGATAAGACCACAAGGATGCATGTTTATAGGGTACTAAGATGCATGTATATGGTTAAGTATGTTGGAAAAATTTTATGTCAACCAAAACCCTAGCTTATGGGTCATGACTTGTATGATAGGCCTTTTGTTATGATGATTCATAAAATGCTTAGACCATGTGCCATGAACCTAGGGAAATGTATCATGTATGAAAGGACCTAGGCATGTTTTCCTATGTACCATGACCATGCATGTTTTATGAATTAAGATGTTAATATGTATGTATGCCATGATTTATGAATGATATGTATGCATGTCATGTTCATGAATGAAAATGATGAATGAAGTTAAGGTTCATGCCTTCGAGGCATAATGATGATATGGAATGAAAATGATGAATGAAGATAAGGTTCATGCCTTCAAGGCATAATGATGATGTTAAGCATTAAGAATGAATGATTATGCTATGTATGTTTATGAATGAAGAAGCATGTGAAAGTATTTTATTTTATGAATGAGCTTGTACCGGACCTAAGTAAGGTCCACGGTTCTGGACTACCGATGAAGCTGTGCACGGTTCTGGACTACCGATGAAGCTGTCCACGGTTCTGGACTACCGATGAAGCTGTCCACGGTTCAAGGACTACCGATGAAGCTGTCCTTACCCTAGTAGGTCGAGATTAGCTACCTCGTATTTACTTAGGGATGCGCGCATATGATGTATGAATGTGGTACAAGCCAGGGCCCCAATGAATGTTATGATTATGTTTAAGTATTTAAAAGTATGATTTTAAACTAAGCATCCTTACGGTATATGCATTTGGCCATGCATCCATCCATGTTATGCATCATGTTTATGATAAGTATGCTTATACAAAGTAAGTTTATGCAAGGTACGTTTAATCGAAGTATGTTATGCAAAGTATGATAATGCAAAGTAGGTTTATGCAAATGATGATATTTATGTTCATGCTAAATTATGATGTCATGATTTTATTTATATTCATGCTAGATTATGATGCCATGATGATACTATGTTCATGCTAAATTATGATGCCATGATGTTATTTATGTTCATGCTAAATTATGATGCCATGATTTTATTTATGTTCATGCTAGATTATGATGCCATGATGATATTTATTTATGTTCATACTAAATTATGATGCCATGATTTTATTTATGTTCATGCTAGATTATGATGCCATGATGATATTTATTTATGTTCATGCTAGATTATGATGCCATGATGATATTTATTTATGTTCATGCTAGACTATGATGCCATGATGATATCTATGTTCATGCTAAATTCTGATGCCATGATTTTATTTGTGTTTATGCTAAAATGATGATGCCATGATTGTGTAGATGTTCATGATAAGAAGTATGCTGTGATATGTAGGATTGAAGCATTATGTTCATGTTTATACGACGTATGGATTTTGTGAGTAGGAAAAGGGTCTTACTAAGCCTCCGTGCTTATAGTCTTATTTTCTTATACCGCAGATCAAGCAAGAGATTTCTAAGGGAAGCAGCAGGAGAGGCAAGAACATGGGTGTGTAGTAGTGACATGGCCAAGAAACCCTCTCATTTCACTTATTGCATGTTTTGTGATCTGGCAATGCTTACTTTGGGTTATGCTCGACTTATGATAATTATTCCTAAGAAACAACCTACTATTCGTGAAGTTATGGATAAACTACTTGCTACCTGAAATGCTTATGAATAAGTCATGGAAAGTTGATATCATGATGCTATGCATGCTGATAATATATTACCTGAAATGCTTATGAATAAGTTATGGAAAGTTGATATCATGATGCTAGGTATGCTGGTAATATGCTAAGCATAATGTCACCATGTACATGAATGATAACCCAGACATGCGTATATGATTTAAGTACTAGTTATTCCGCTGCATTAAGATGTTTTATATGCACATGTATGTTTAGCGTAACGCCGCTTAAAAAAAAAGCGGGCGTTACATTTACAGCTCTTGGTTGGGCATCCGCAACACCCAGACCAAGCCTACTCACATCGGGCATCCGCAGCATCGCGAGGTAGTAGGGTTTTAACAACTCTTGGTCAGGCATCCGCAGCACCTGGACCAAGCTTACTCACCTCGGGCATCCGCAGCACCGTGAGGTAGTAGGGTTTTACAGCTCTTGGTCGGGCACCTGAAATACCCAGACCAAGCCTACTCACCTCGGGCATTCGCAGCACCGTGAGGTAGTAGGATTTTAACAGCTCTTGGTCGGGCATCCGCAGCACCTAGACCAAGCCTACTCACCTCGGGCATCCGCAGCACCGCGAGATAGTAGGGTTTTACAACTCTTGGTCGGGCATCCGCAACACCCAGACCAAGCCTACTCACCTCGGCCATCCGCAGCACCGCGAGGTAGTAGGGTTTTACAGCTCTTGGTCGGGCATCCGCAGCACCCAGACCAAGTTTTCTCACCTCGGCCATCCGCAACACCGTGAGGTAGTAGAGTTTTACAGCTCTTTGTCGGGCATCCACAGCACCCAGACTAAGCCTACTCACCTCGAGCATCCGTAGAACCATGAGGTTGTTGGGTTTTATAGCTCTTGGTCAGGCATCCGCAACACCCAGACCAAGCCTACTCACCTCGGGCATCCGTAGCACCGCGAGGTAGTAGGGTTTTAGCAGGCAAGTATTCGGTGTTCTTCGAGTAATATTTCATTTGCTCCTTTATTTATTGAATTGCAAGGCAGTGCCAACAGAAATACAAGTATTATGTAAACAACTCAATATCTCACCGAGTACGATAAGGTCAGAGATGATTGGCATGCCATGGCCTCTCCAACCCCTTGCCTTTGTCATCCTCCAGATAGTAGCTGCCTCCTGTGAGCTTTCTGGTGATGATGTAGGGTCCGTCCCATTGAGGCTCCAGCTTCCCTGGGTCGCCGATTGGTTTGATCCTCTTCCAAACCTTGTCTTCGACTTCAAAGCTGCGGGCAATTACCCGACGATTGTAGGCTTGTTGCATACGTCGTCGGTACGCTTCTAGCCGGGTTGCTGCTTTATCCCGGACCTCTGCCACGAGATCTAGGTCAATCAGCCGTTCTTGATCATTGTACTCTTTGTTATAGTGCTGCCCTCGGATGGACTCTTCACCTACCACCACTGGAATCACGACCTCGGTTCCATACACCAGCTGAAAAGGGGTCTTGCATGTTCCTTCTCTTGGAGTGGTACGGTAGGACCACAAGATACTGGGGAGCTCCTCAACCCAACTGTCTCTGACATGATCTAGTTTTATCTTGAGTCCCTTGAGGATTTCATGGTTAACGACCTCGGCTTGTCCATTGCCTTAAGGGAACGCGACCGATGTGAAGGCTTGACGAATGCTTAGCCTCTCGCACCATTCTTTGAGCTTGCACCTGGCAAACTGCCTTCCATTGTCTGACACCAGCTTGTGGGGGATGTCATATCTGCAGACAATATCCCTCCATAGGATCTTCATTACTGTGGCCTCCATGATATGTGCCAGAGGCTCCACTTCCACCCAGTTAGAGAAATAGTCTACATGAACTAGCAGGAACTTTTTCTGTTGGGGTCCAATGAGAAATGGACCTACAATGTCCATTCCCCACTGATCAAAGGGGCAGGACACCGTGGAAACTCACAGGGGCTCGGTTGGTCAGAGTCACATGCTGATGTCTCTGGAAGGCTTCGCATCCGGCTATGAACTTGAGAGCGTCAGCCTGTAGAGTGGGCCAAAAGTACCCTGCCGGGATAATCTTCCTAGACAGAGACCTTCCCCCAATGTGGCTTCCGCAGATGCCCTCATGAACCTCCCGCATCACATAGTCGCCTTCCTTTGGCTTGACACATTTGAGGAGTGGTCGGGTAAAGGCTCTCATGTATAACTAATCTCTGACCAATGTGAATCTGGCAGTCCGATGGAGAAACTATCAGCTTCCTTGTCCTATGCTTGGAGCGTTCCCGGTGCGTAGGAATTCCACATATGGATCGAGCACTATTTAAGAGAGCTTCCTTGTCCAATCGGCTACAGTGTCGCCTTCCACCTCCTCTCCAATCTGCGCTACCGTCTCTTCCGAGGCACTAGGTTCATCTAGCTGCCAGGTTGAGATGGAGCTAGCCAATCTGGCTAGCTCATCGGCCTTGACATTGTCTGCCCGGGAGATCATCTGCAGTATAACCTCCGTGAAGGAACCTTTCAGTTGTTCATAGTGGGCTACATACTTCTACAGACGATCACACTTGACTTCGAAGTCGCCTTTTATTTGCTGTGCCACAACCTGAGAGTCCGAATGTACAACGACCCGAGTAGCACCCATATGATTAGCTACTTGCAGGCTCGCCAGGATTGCCTCATATTCAGCTTCATTGTTGGTGGCTTTGAAGTGGAGCCAAATGGATAAATGTAATGTGTCCCCTCGGGGGGAGACCATTAACATCCCGACTTCGCTATGCCGGCTGTTGGAAGACCCGTCTACATAGATCTTCCAGACTCCTTTCGCCTCGGACTCTGGGACAGTCTCAAGCATGAAATTGAGAGAGCTTGTGCCTTGATAGCGGTACGAGGCTGGTACTCAATACCGTATTCGCTTAGCTCTGTCATCCATTTGATCAGCCGGCATGAAGCTTCGGGATTGGTGAGGACCCGTGCGAGCGGGCTGTTAGTGAGAATCATGACAAGATGTGCTAAGAAGTATAACCTTAACCACCGGGCCATTACGACCAGAGCATAGACCAGCTTCTCGATCGTAGTGTATCGCGTCTCTGCATCCTTCAGTAGATGTCCGAAGAAGTATATGGGATATGTTGGGACCTTGAAGTTTAGCTGGGGGGGGGGAGGTGAATAGCTACTTTTTGATTTTCTTCCTACACGTGTTAGCAAGTGCAAGCGGAAAACTTAAACATAAACTAAAACAATGCTAACACCAAACCTTTACGTGGTTCGGAGATGATACTCCTACTCCACGGCTGCCTGTAAAGTGGACGATCCCGATCCGTCGGTGGATGAGTCCCCCGAAGACCTCCGGCTAGCTCTTGTCGCTCCTTGTGGGTGGAGAAACCTCTCCACAATCTCTTGACAACTTCTGAGCACTTGTAGACTACTAACAGGCTTTACCCAAGCTTGTTTCGCCAAAGAAACTCAACCAAAAATGAGCTCTCTTAAATAGTGCTCGATGCTGAAAAGACCGTTATCAGTCGACTGGTGCTAACACCAGTCGACTGGTTCACTTGAATTCGAATGTCACAACCCAACGCTTCGAACTCTGGTGGACACCAGTCGACTGATCGTAGGATCAGTCGACTGATCTTTCTGTGCTCTACATCAGCCGACTGATCCAAGCAGCCTCGACCTGTTGCCATCAAGCCTTCTTCGACTTTGGCTCTCTTCCCTCGGATGCATGCAAGCCCACGACTCATCTCCCCATGCCATCCTTTGTGTATGCCTCGAAGTTCGCTTCCCTCAGCTCATCGTCCCTGCTTTGTCCACAGTCCCTTGGATGCATGCAAGCCCACGACTCGTCTCTCCATGCCATCCTTCACCGGACCCGAAGATGTCCAACTAAGTCTATGTGTATCCTGCAAACCTACACACTCAAATACACATATTATATCAACACGAAATCCTAACTTAATCATATTGACACACACATCAAAATCCATGATCCACTCGATCACACTTGGGTTGATTGCACCAACAATCTCCCCTTTTTTGATGTGTGACAATATGTTTAAGTTAGGTGCAAATATAATAATTGAAAATTACAGACATAGCAAATTAAGAAGCATAAATATGCATCCTCCCCCTTAACCTATGCCTTCACACATAATTTTTAATTTTGCATAACCACAAGTTAAGTTAAAAACTAACTTTTCATTTTGCATAACCACAAGTTAAGTTAAAAACTAACTTAAACCTTTCAATTCTCCCCTTTTGACACCATCAAAAGAATTGCTCCAAGCAATATTAACCCTAGCATCAATTTTAGGATAAGTTTTTAGTTCTGAACAACCCCTGAAATCAAAAACCATACACACTAGTCAACTGCGTCAGTTATCAGTCGACTGGTGCCTTCAAACTACAAACCCACAAAGAGTTCAGTTGACTGCCCCATGGGCAGTCGACTGATACAGTTCAGTCTGAAATTTCAACTTCTGAGTTGAAATTCAGAAATCCCTTACAAATTCCATAAATTTTGAAAAATTATAAAACTTTGCAAACATATTTCTTATGATGTATTCAAACAAAGAAAAATACCTTTTCATAAAAACACCAAGCATGTTTGACTTTTTGACCAAAACTCAATTCTTTTGAAAACATTCAACTTTGTATCAAACCTACTCCCTAGTTTCGAAACCATGTGTTTTCCAAGTCTATCCCATTCTTCTTAAACCACAGAAATGTTTTCAATCCTCTCCTTTTTTCTTATATTAACACTAGAGAAAGAAAAAGTGATGAAAGCTCACCTTTTATACCATAATCTCTAGATAGAAAGTATTTTAGAATTCATCATATATCATGTACGCATAACCCACAAATAAAGTAATAACACTCCATATAAGCAATATTAAGAGAAGTAAGGGTTCACCAAAAACCATAAAAGGAGTTTTACAAGGACCATAATCCCGAAATCCTCAAATATTACAATATCAAATATAGTGTGTGAGAGATAATAAAAGACATGCTCAAGCTAAACACACTCTCAACACCATCACATCTAAGTCATGCCGAGGCTATGCATCATCGCCAGGAGGAGGAGGAGGAGGGGCTTGGTGTTAGTGATATGAGAGAAGTGTCCTAAGGCAATCGCCTTATGATTGTAAATATTTATTTTAATAAATGATAATTCACTATTTGAGTATACATGTTAGTGTATTTGATTGTGATCTTAAACTCATCTACTGAATATCCGTAATACAATTCACAGCATAAGAGAATTTGTGATGGGATGACAACTAGTGATTATCTCTACATGTGCAATTGTGAAGTATTGAAAATATCCCTAGTCGATGAATTGATAAAAACGGACACTATCAATTCTGTTGAGACTAGCATGAGTTATTCTCTAATCAGCTGATTCTCACTGGCTGGTGACATTGGGATGTCCGGAGATAAACATGGATGCTAGTTAAGGGAACTAGTTCATTGGAGTGACTAGCTGTAAAACTTCATATGGTAATCTATATAGATATGTCAATGAAGTTCTTACTGCAGCTTAAGTGCAATGTTCCTTTGACTTGCGGTGTTCAAGTCATCTTGGTCATGGAGACTTATACTTTAACATCTTAAGCAAGCATCTCCAAGGACGTGTGGACCCAAGATGATTGGGTATAAGCCGAAGTGCCCGAAGATGTTTGAACAACCTACAAAGGATTCACCACTCCTTGCGAGGAGATGTATACCCAGGCCTATCGTCGGATTGTTACTCAAAGCCTCTGGCCAGAGCATGTCATGTTTAGAGTATGAGTCTCTTAAATACATGAGAGTAATTAGAAATCCAAAGGACGAGAAAGACACTACTTGGGCTAGGTGTGACGTAGTCAGCCTAGTGGGGACTGACACATATAGACCATGTCCTGAACCAAGAGGGTATAAGATGGTGAAGGGAATGGGGCACGATTCATTAGAGCTGCTGAAGGGTTTCAGAATTACTTCTGAGGTCAACCGTTGATCTTTCGATTAATTGGGGGTCATGATGTACTACTAGGTGCCACTCATGATCGTTCTATAATTAGTTGATTATAGACAGCCAACATAAATCGAAAGCCTATTTAGTCACACGCACTACGAGTAATCCGAGGGATTTAAAACGAGTTGAAAATTAGATTTTCCGATCAAGAGAAATAAGTCGAATCTGAGTTAATCAGAGGCGCAACGGAAGCTTAAAATGGCGAAGTCTTTTGAAGGCTTATTGGGTGAATTAAATGAGTTTAATTCGCGATGGGTTCGGCTCGGTTTGGCCGGCCAAAGAGGGTGCCAAACCCCTTTGGTTTGGCCGGCCACAACAATGGGGAGAAACCAATTTATTTGGTTTAATTAATAAAATAAATCTAGCGCGATTTATTTTATAAATTATGGATAAATAAATTTGTATAAAGAAATTTATATAAAGAAATTTATAGAAATTTATTCTTTTTTTGGAAATTAAAATGATCCATGGAATGGTTTATTTTAATTTTATAAAATCAATTATGAATTGATTTTTCCATAATAAAGAAACTTTATAAATTTCTTGTAAAATTTATTCCATAATAAAAGGAGAGATATATATGTTTTATTATAAAGTTAGTTATAATAAAACTTGGTTTAAACGGAATAATTCATAAGAAAATTTATAGGATAAATTTCTTATGAAAAATTCCGTTAAAAGAGAGACTTGGCAAGGGAGAGGCTACTATATAAAGGAACCAAAGACAAGCCTTGAATTCCCAATTGAGTAATCAAAGAGATTAGTAGCTCTCTCTCTCTCTCTAACTCTCTCTCTCTAGGGCCGGCGCCCCTCTCTCTCTAGGGCCGGCTCTCTCTCCTCCCCTAGGGCCGGCGCACATCCGAAGGGTGGCCGAGAGCTTCATCCACCAAGAACATCCTGAAGAAGAAGAAGCGGATCGCGACTTCTTCCTTCCCTTCTCGGAATAGAGATTCCGTTTCTTGGTGGTTAGTTTCCTTTCTTCTCTCTTGATCTTCTAGTTGTGCCTTTAGAGAATCTAGTAGATCTCGTCGGCACAAAACTCGTGACTTTGCGAAGTCATCCCGAAGAGAACTCGGCGTGGACGCGAATAGAGGCGGAGCTTCCAAGGGACGCTACGGTAGGATCTCGTCCCTTACTTCGAGTTACGAGAGGTACAAAGTAAATTAGTTTACTTTTCTGCAAAATTTTAATTTATGATCATGTCCACACATCATAAGGTTGCATGCTAGATACGCGGTTAAAAATAATTTGAGAAATTATTTTATGCTAATTCTTCCGCTGCACGTAAAAATTTAAAATTTTACGAACCCGTATCCTTGTCAACATGCACCCGGTCCCAACAGTGGTATCAGAGACGGTTAGTGTTCGACATAATCATATAATTATTTTGCGAAAAACTTTGTCATAATCTCAATTTTGGAAAAATTTTTCAATTATGGAAACTTTCTAATTATAATAAATTTTAGATTTAGGAATTTATAAGTTTGGAAATCCTCATGAAATTTCGCAAACTTTTGAAATTTTCTAGTTTCTAAAATTTTATAATAATTGTGAAAACTTCCCATCTTTGGAAACTTTCCAATTTTGGAAAATTTTCTATTTTAGAAATTTTCCAATTTTGGAAATATGCAAGTTTTCTTTGTATCAGAAACTTACAATTATTCTGAAAACCTATTATGAAATCTCGCAATTTTGGGCACTTTCTTTCAAGAAAGTCTAGACAAATTTATGGACAATTAATTGACAATTAAATTTGAATTGGTTTTTAAATTGTCAACAAAATTCTTTATTTTGGATTGAGCCTCGGGGAGCCGTCCAATTTAAAGATAGTTGTTGTAATTTAATTTCCCAATTTTAAATGAAATTGTCATGTTTAATTTGGTTACGCTTCCGAAGCGGACCAAATTGGATTTACGACAAATTACTTTTCTTTGGGTATCTGAGCCTCGGGGAGTCACCCTTAGAAAATAATTTGTTGTAATTAATTAAATCCATGAATAAAATATGATTTAAGAGGTGATGCTCTTACATATTGTTGTCTCCAAAATTAATTAGGAAAATGGTTTCCTATAGAGTTTTCTTAAAAGAGATTTTCATGAAAATAATATGTCGTTGAATTAAGGGAATTGTCTCTTAATTTAATAAGATTTGATTTAGAGAAATCAAAGTCTTAAACATATTATTTCCGAAATTGATTATGACAATTTAGAAATTGTTTCCCAAAACAATTCCTTCAATAAAGTATGAAATTAGAATTAGGAAATCCGGTTCCTAATTCAATTAATGAGACTTGATAAGTTAAGTCACATACATACTTTATTAAGGAAATCGTTAGTCATGACATAATTATATGTCATGAATGTGCTTAGAAAAGAAAGGATGAGACCCAAAACCCCTTACAAAATATTAAGGCCATCACCTTCCATTAATATGGTTAGAACTGGAGTTTTGTTTCTCGTTTGGGTTGATGGACACATCCATGCCCGGCTTGAACCTCAACATGTTCAAACCATGGAATTAGTTTATGAATAATATAGTTGGAGTCAGAGGTCAATCCTTAGTTTTGGTTGTTGGACACATCCAAGCCTGACTAAGCGGTTGAATGAGCTCCAACCATATTAAAACTATTTCTTGATTAATGGGTCAGCCTTAAGCTTGGAGCATCGATTTGTTGTGCCACAGCCAAGGTCGATGTCAAGAGAGGTGCAGTTGGGTGCTATGTACATTGTTACATACTTGTTAATGAGTTAACAACCCAATGATTTATGCAAACATTCAATTAGTTGATAGCATAAAGTGATAGTTACATATATGTGATGTGTAATCGGTGTAATTACCTACCTTCATAGCTAAGAATAACTTGATGGCCACAGCCATGGTTGTTTTTATCTGTGGTTGGATATCAACCTATTTGGAGATGCTCATACAATCTCCCGAATTGATTAAAAGGGTTATTCAATTTGAAAAATAAATAGGATTTTTAATTAATGTATATTGATACATTCTTTATCATTCTTCTCACATAAGCTCAATTTGTATTTCTAGGTTAATCACTCGATCATGTCTTCTCTAAACTTGCGTTCCATTTTGGACACCAATAAACTGACTGGGCCGAACTTCATGGACTGGCTTCGAAACCTGAGGATAGTCCTCAAGGCAGAGAAGCTTGCTTATGTCCTTGAAGATCAACTTCCTAGCCGTCCTCCAGAAAATGCAACTCCAGACCAGTTAGTGGCCTATCAGAAACGTGTGACCGATTCTGAACTTGCAAGTTGCATCATGCTAGCCTCTATGATACCTGAGCTGCAAAAGCAGCATGAGCATATGGATGCTTATACCATCATCTTCTATCTTCATGAGTTGTTCGAAGAGCAGGCGAGATGACCAAATTACCCTTTTATGGAAAAGGTAATCCAGTGGGAGAATTGCTTGGTCTAATACATAATGATGTATGTGGACCAATGTCAACTCTCGCACAAGGGGGCTATAGCTACTTCATCACCTTTATCGATGATCACTCACGATTCGGGTATGTGTTCTTGATGAAACACAAATCTGAAACTTTTGAGAAATTCAAAGAGTTCAGAAATGAAGTAGAGAAACAGCTTGGCAAAAGTATTAAGATACTTCGATCCGATCGGGGTGGTGAATACTTAAGTCAAGAGTTTCAAGATTATCTTAGGGACAATGGGATATTGTCCCAATGGACTCCGCCGTATACACCACAGCATAATGGTGTATCTGAGAGGCGCAACCGAACCTTGATGGACATGGTTAGGTCTATGATGAATCATGCAACTCTTCCAAAATCCTTTTGGGGCTATGCACTAAAGACAACTGTTTACTTGCTAAACAGAGTCCTGACCAAGGTAGTCTCTACTACTCCATATGAGACATGGAATAGTAAGAAACCCCACTTAACTCACCTTAAGATATGGGGTTGTCCGGCTTATGTGAAGCAGACTGTATCAGACAAATTGGATGCTAAGTCTGATAAATGTCTATTTATTGGATACCCTAAGGAAACGAAGGGTTACCAATTCTATCATCCCTTGGAACAAAAGGTGTTTGTTTCAAGGCATGCTGTATTTCTGGAAAAAGAATTTCTTTTACAAGAAAACAGTGGGAGTGGCATTGAACTTGATGAAATTCAAGAAACTCCAATAGACATTACAGAGACACCTAGTCTAGACCCACAACCAATACCTCATAATGATGAGCTATCAGTTGAACCTAAAACAACACCACCTCTTCGTAGGTCTGATAGGACACGTAATATTCCAGAGAGATACGGATTTCTCATAAGTGAATCGAACGACGTGTTACTCATAAGCGATGACGAACCTATCAGTTATGAAGATGTTCTAAAATGTTCAGAAAGGGACAAATGGCTTGAAGCCATGAAGTCAGAAATGGATTCCATGTACGAAAATCAAGTATGGGACTTGGTTAACCCACCTGAAGGGATTAAGCCCATAGGGTGCAAGTGGGTTTTCAAGAAGAAAACCGACATGGAAGGTAATTATGCTTAAATCCGTTCGGATGCTCCTAGCCATAGCAGCTCATTATGATTATGAGATATGGCAAATGGATGTGAAAACAGCTTTCCTTAATGGAAACCTGCTTGAGGATGTATACATGATACAACCTGAAGGTTTCACATTGGTTGATAAAACCAAAGTATGCAAGCTTCGACGATCCATATATGGACTGAAGCAAGCATCCAGGAGCTGGAACATCCGTTTTGATGAGACAATCAAAGAGTTTGATTTCTCATAAAATCCTGACGAACCTTGGGTGTACAAGAAGGTTAGTGGGAGTGCAGTCGTATTCCTAGTATTATATGTCGACGACATATTACTTATAGGAAACGATATATCAGTCTTACAGACAGTCAAAATTTGGTTGTCCAAAACTTTCTCCATGAAAGACCTGGGAACAGCAGCAGGCGCAGCAACAGGAGCAGCCTCCTCCTCATCATCGGAACTAGAGGATGCATGGTCACGTCGCCAGACCATCACTCTCTGCTGTCTCTCAATCCTAGCCAAGGAGAGCTGCCGAGAACCTATCTGATCGTTGTCCTTGGACAACTGATGAAACTGACCTCTAGTGACGTCAACACCTCTAGACTCAAAGAATTCAGTCAAAATATGACCGAATGACATGTAGATCTTCCGATGAACCTCATGCGAAAAATGCACAATAGATGCGAATACATGACGGGCGATGTCAATGTCTAGCCTCATCTCTAAACCATACATCATCACTAGGTGAGGTAGCCGAATCTTGGACCTCCCCTTGGTGACAATGGGCAAAATGCAGTCTAGGACAATTTTATAAAGAATGTTACTAACTGCAGTCATGCGCCTAGCTATAAAAATACACTGCAGAGGAGGTCGAGGATTATTGAAATAATGGCGGTGAATTTGGTCAATGGTTACATTAGACAATGTTAAAGGCTCAATGACATTAGGGAAGCATGTAAATGGGTTTTCCGAAACCCGACACCCTAAGAATGATCCTAATAATGCAGGTGAAAAAGAGATGGTGACTCCCCCTACCATGGACTCATATGTCATGCCATCCGTACTACTATATGCGAGATTGACATAAAATTCCTTACAGAGGTCAACATTTACGTAATGATGACAATACAATAACTTTTCCAACCCGTAATGAGTGATAATCTCAATGATGTGAGGGGTGATTTCTTGAAAATATAACCGATTGAGATATCGACAATTCATTAAAATAAAGTTGACATTCTCAAATCTTCGCTGGCATGCCTCGGAACGGAACCGAGGTGTCGTAGGATCTATGGGAGGCTGTCGGGACGTTCCCTCACCAACCCTTCATTTTTGCCTAGCCCTAAAATGCAAATACCATATGCATGTACCAAGAATGACCCAATCAAGAGGAAACAACAAGGTACACATGCAAAATATAGAGACTTAGTCATGAATTATGGACTAAATGAAAAGATAAAGCAAACAATTCGTTACTGTCTCTCCATTCGCTGCATGATGGATAATGATCAAAGTTGACTTAATGACGGTGCTTTTCTTGCCCTAGATTTGGATCTAAGGTGGAAGAAGGCTAGAGACACGATTTCAAGGTCGTAGGAAGCCTTAGAGGAGATGGAGAGATCAAAGGAAGGAAGTAGCGACAAGGGGCGGCGTTGAAACCCTAGGTTCGGCCGCCCCCGCGCGGGCTATTCTTTTAAAGATTCACTGCATCAGTCGACTGATCCAAGTATCAGTCGACTGATAGACTAAACAGAAAGATCAGTCGACTGATAGAGTAAACAGAAAGATCAGTCGACTGATGCATAGAAAATCCTAGTTCCCGGACCGAACTGTACTAGTCGACTGCTCTCTACATCAGTCGACTGGTACCCTATATTTTTAGCATTTCTGATCCAATTTCAAAAATTCATAACTAATTCCACAAATCTCTATAAATTTTCAAATTTTGTGGAGAGATTTGTGACACCCATGTCTACTTGGGAAAAATACATTTAAAAATGAATTTATCACCAATTCCATGATTGACACAAAACTCAACACTATCTAGATGATTTAATCTTAACTTTGACCTAAAGTCCTAGTTTTGGCTTCCTCTTGATGTTTCTGCCCATACAAATCCATAATGTATTCTTAGCACTGGTTTATATGACATCTACACATCCAAAACTAATTTTCATGCAATATGATTCGAATGTCATATTTTTAAGTATGAACCTTACCTTTGATGTGCCAAATCCCTAGGATTAAGACTCAAATTTGTCTCCAAATCCTTTAGCACATTCCACAACCCATCTAGTCTTCCTGAAGGAATCCTCCTGAGATCTATTGACCATGAGTCTCATCTTGACTCCTAGAGCTCCCCCTTGAGCTCTTAGCCTTAGTCACCTCCCTAGGTGATTTATCTATAATTGCAAGGCGACATCGGTGTACCTCCGGTACTTCTTGACCTACATATTGTTGGGGCAATCGGCCCTGAGATGATCTGGAGGATCATGATATTTTGATGTATGGGCAATATGGTCAAGTTAGGGTTTGTATTATTCTCACATGTGTACATGAGTGTGCAGGTGTACAGGTACGCATGGACTTGGTTGACGTCTTCAGGTGAAGGATGGCATGGAGGTAAGCTGGAGGCTTACGTGCGCATCCGAGGGACCATTGATAGCAGAGATGATGAGCCGAGGGACGCAGACTTCGAGGCGTACGTGAAGGGTGGCATGGAGGCAAGCTGGAGGCTTGCGTGCGCATCCGAGGGACGAGGGCCAAAGATGGAGAGGGCGTGAAGGCAACAGTCAAGACTGCTGGTGAAGAGTCAACTAGGTTGAGAGTGGCTGAGTATGAGTGCATGTACTCAGGGGTTAAGCTGAGAGGGTTTGAGTGCGGAGAGATTTGTACTCGGAGAGAAACCCTAGGCTTAGGTCTCGGACTAGTCGACTACCCTAGGGGCAGTCGACTGGTGCCAACTGGAACAGCTGGCCAGAATTTGAACGTTATGGTATAACGGTAGAATCTGAGTGGGACCAGTTGACTGCCATTTGGGCAGTCGACTAGTAGCGGCTGTTTCAGATTCGAGCCCTATTTAACGGGGCTCGTTTCCTACCTTGTTTCTGGACGAAACTTGCTTGGATAGGGCAAGTTAGTAGTCTCATATACTCAGGAAGTGTCCTTGGTGTTGTGGCGAGGTTTCTTCACCCATAAGGAGCGACGAGTTCTAGTCGGAGGTTATCCGGGGAGTGATCCACCGATGGATTGTTGGATTAGTCACCCGGCCGGGGTGGATACCAACTAAATACGGTTTGTTAGCATTGTATTTATTGTTTTATTTCCTTTGCATATTATTTCCACTGCGCTAACATCTGTGTAGAGATCAAACGATCCGCGAAAGTGCATTCACCCCTCCTCTGCACGCCTATATCGATCTTTCAGTTGGTATCAGAGCGAGTACCGCTCTTGATCGGACTAACCACCGAGGGAGCACTTGCTAGAGGGAAAAGAGTCATGGAAGACAAGTTGGGTGACGGTATCAACTCACCACCGTCATACGAGCATGAGAATTTTGACTATTGGAAAGATAGAATGAAGAATTGGCTTGGAATGGATTGGGAGTGTAGGATGACCATTGAAGACTCATTCGAAATCCCCAAGGATAAGCACAGCAAAAAGCTTCGCCCTAGATATTGGACAAGTGAACAACAAGAACAAGCTAGGGCCAATAAGAAGGTAATAAATATTTTAAGTAACATATTGCTCAACCATGTTTTGAGTGATGTAGGAAAATATTCAAATGCATGCGAATTATGGAATAAGTTGGAAGAGCTGCACAAGAACTCTTCACAAGTTCGAGTAGTCGAAATATCTAAAGAAGTAAGTTCAATGGTCCAAGAGGACCAAAATGAGGAATTGTTCGTGCCATCAAGTGAGGAACCATCCATCCCATCAAGAAAAAAAAGAAGAATTAGTATCAAGGGTTGAGGGGGAGGAAAGACCCTCAGCCTCACAAGAACAAGAGATGACTTCCGTCTCCACCAAAGCTAAGTCAAAAGGGCATATCATATGCTTTGGTTGTAATAAAAAGGGGCACTACAAGGACAAGTGTCCACTAGGTAAAAAGGAGGTAATTCCTAAGCCTAAATCAATTCAATTTAAATCTAATGTGGGGTGCAGGAATGAGGAAGCTCAAAACAAAAGAATGAGAATTCGGTGTTTCACATGCGGGGAGCTCGGGCATTATCATACAAAATGCCCAAGAGGTAGAGAGCTCAAGAAGATGGAGCACCTTAGGAGATGGGAGAAAGAACAAAGGAAGAGGAGCATTCATCAAGGGGGAGCCCCAAGGGTAAGGGAGGTAACCTCTAACTCTACTTGCATTTTAAATTTTCCAATAAATGCTAAAAATGTTTGTATGAATGGTAGAATTGATAACACTTGCTTGACCATGAATGTTTTTGGCTTTAAATACCATGATAGGAATAGAAACAAATTTATATGTCAAAACGCCAACAATTCTATGGTTCATGATAAATCTAGGAACTCTAGGAATAAGAACCAAGGCATAAAATCTGAGAAAGAGAGAAATATGTCTAGAAAAATGAGTAATCCTAGAGATGATCAAATTAGATCTAGTGATACTAAGGTTAGAAGTTTGGAAAAGGAAAATCAAGTTTTAAAAGATAAACTTGATAAATTGGAGAAAAACCTAGATAGACTCATTAGGAGATCCAAGGAATCAAGAGGAATACAAAATGATCAATCTCTTAGAAATGGTAAACCATGTCTAGGATACCATTCTAGGAGGGCTAATGTTGATAAAGTATCATATTCAAGGACGCCCTATAACTATGGTAGAGAAAAAGGCAAAAATAGCAAGGAAAAGCCAATTAAAGGGAAAGAAAAGAAAGTGACCAAAGAAAAGGTCTATCGAATTAAGAGAGTAATGGTGGAAAGTCAAGAAGCACCGGAGGAGCACCGGTGTGGTCTTGCTTTTGTAAAGGAGTTACATAGGGAGGTAATTAGGGATAGAAGCTCTAGGAGTCAAGACGAGTTCCATGGTCAATGGATCTCAGGTGGTTTACTTCTAGGAGATTGAAAAGAACTATAAGGTGTGCCAAGAGGTTTAAAAGACTAAGGGTAGTCTTAACCCTAGAGAGTTGGCACACTTAAGGGAGGGTTATGAAGAAAAAGGTGAAATTAGGATTCTACTTGAGAAAAATCGATTTCAATGCCTAAATACGATATAACTTGATGCTATGAATGGATTATGGATGATTATGAGAAACAGCATCAAGGTAATGTCCAAAATAGGACTTTTGAGAAGAGTTTCATGATACATTTTAGAGAAACTCGGAGTTTGTACCAAGCCTGGGATTTGGGATGATTTTGACTGAAATTATATTTTTCCCAAGTAAATATAAGATCCACAAATCTCCTCACAAGATTTCAGAATTTTTGGGATCTTGTGGAATTAGTTAGGCATTTTTGAAGTTCGACTGAAAATCTGAAATTCAGAACAGCAGACACCAGTCGACTGGCAAACCTCACAGAATGTAATTACACTGTCGCCCAGTCAACTGCCCCAGGGGCAGTCGACTGGTTCGCGAGCTGTATAAAAGGAGAGGGCGCGCCGGGAAAGCAAAATCTAGGGTTTTGGCTCACTTCCACCGGCGATTTTCTCCTCCTCTCAACTCCCCTTGCGTCCTAAACTCCTCTCAAGCCTTAAAATCTTCCCTAAAGCCATTCTCTAACTCTGATCTACTTCTAGGGTTAGTAGAAAACCCCTCTTCAACTCAACCCACGCGATTTCCAAATCTCAAAATGCAAAGGACGAAAAGGTATGATGTTTAAGATTTACTTCTCCATTTAGGCTTCGTATTGAGACTAATATGATGATTTTTGTGTTTCCTTTGCTATCTTCTATTTTAGGGGGGTCACTTTGGTATGCATACATGTGTTTGGTGTGTTAGGGTTGTGTCTAAACGATCTAGGGGTGAGGGGTCATCTCGACCAGGTACCCAAGGCTCAGAAGAGTCTAGGTTTAGAAGTTTGGAATGCAAAAAGCGATTTGTGGAGAACGAATTTGTTCAACTACCCTGTCGATATCTCAATAAAGGATACTTTGAGGAAAAGGGGCCTCACATTATTGAGATGATTACCCATTTCGGCATAGAACAACTTGTCTATTGCCAACATGAGGTTAATCTTGATCTGTGCAAAGAGTTCTTTGCAAATTTGACTTGTCTTGACCTAGACAATAGAGTTTATGAGTCAAGGGTAGCGGGTGTCACCATTCCTTTCACACCCATGATTTTAGCCAGTTTCTTAGAATGTCGGGCCTCGAACAATGCCAATACCTACTTTCCAAACATTGTTGAACCACTTGAATTCCCAGGTGTCACTATTGATCAGATTCATGTCCACTACTTCAGGAGACATAGCCATGAATCTGAACGTACTTTTGACGCGAAACCCATGAGTCCATCCAGTCATGTGCTTTACAAGATTGTGGTAGAGTGTCTCCTACCCATCGTCATTAAGGGGAGGGCGAGGATTAGGTTGCCTCACTTAGTGATGATGTATGTGCTTGAGAGACGACTGGATATAGATGTGTCCTTGCATGTGTTTGCCTCCATCTGTCACCTGTCCCAGAGTGTGAACGGGAAGATTTATATGCCTTTTTGTCATATGTTAACTGAGTTCTTCCAACTGCGTTTTGGCATTCGGGTCACTAGTGGTCAGGTTAGACACCTGTCCAAAGACTATGATCAGATTGGCACCTGACAGGCCCAAACTATGTGTCATGAATGTGGGCCTCAAATTTAAATGTGAATGAAATGCTGGAAACCCTTTTACAAGCAAAATGTATAAGAATGTAGCAAAGGGGCCACATGTCGTATTTTTCTCGGGGGTAGTTGTCGTGCTTGATTCAAACTTGTAGTTATGTGTCGTTTTTGGGGGTTCAAATAAGTAATTGGATTTTGGTTTTGGGATACAATCGAAATTGAAATTGCAATTGAGAATGAAAATGAAATGAAAATAAAGAAAAGTGAACAAAGGAACTAGACAAAGAAATGACACTTAGTACTTAACCTAATAGAATCCTACTCAAGCAATTACCAAATTTTTGATAACTATTTTCTGATTTCAAACACAAAATGGAATGCTATGCAATGAAATAAAAGCAAGAATGGAGTTTTCGAAAATCAATAGGCTGAGCTCAATTAATAGCATGCGAGATTAGGACTCACCCAAGCAATTGCAAGTCAACTAGCTAAAATATTTTGGAACCCACCCACTGCCTACAGGATTCGGCTATGAGTGAGTGCAAGTTTATTGAATTCAAACACAACTTATGCCATAAAACCAAGTTAACTTCAGATTTCAAAGACTCCAAATCTGTTGGCACGCAAGGAGAAATTCCTTGTGCCAAAAACTCTCTCCAAGTCAAGAAATGAGTAGGATTTTAGCTCAACTGTTTCAGCAGAGTGATTCGATTGGAAAACACTAGAATTAAAAAAGAACTAAACAATATTAAGGCAAGGACTCGAAACTGAAAGCAAATCTGTAAAAGCACAAATTCGGAAATGGAGTAAGTAGAAAACAGATTGGATTTTTTTTCAGATTTTAGATGGCACACCACAATGAAATTGATGCACGAAACTTAAAGCTAATGCTGTTTTAAACCAAACACACTATCTATCTACTACTAAAGCAGTAATCAACTACTAAGAAATTTGAAAACAACTTAAAGACAGGAACTCTAAATCAAATTCAGAAACTGAAAGGTTGTGTAGGAATCAAATGGCACGCAAGAGCTTGAATTGGCACGCAACAATTTGTCCAAGGAATAAGCTGAAATTTGATCTAATAATTCACTAAAGAAGTTTCTATATTACTCTACTTGCAGAATTGAAGCTAATTACAGCTAAGAACTTGAATTCGTGAATAACAGTGACTGACAAGGAAATTAAAAACAGAGCAGATGCGGCAGAATTAAAAACTGCAACTAAACAATGAAAATTTATGATCTAAACTACTCCTCGATTCTTCCCGAGCTCAGGATCTTCTTGGTTGTCAATCAAGAGCCGGCTTCGAACCCCTAGGCTCAGCAAATCAGTAGAAAAACAGCTTCAGTCCATCGATTCTGCTCAAACTACTTAAGCTGGGAGAATTCCAATCCAAATGCTTCGATCTTCGTTTGTGGAGCTGCGATGGTGATTTGGAAACAATCTGAGGTCACCTGAGAACCCCTACAAGTGCCTCAGATCATCGGAAATGGATTGTGGCGAAGATCTCAGTGCTCGGACCACAGAGATTGCGAAACCCTCAACAAGCTCTGTCCGGATGAAATTTGAGCTGAAATCTTGGTTGATGCTGCCTTCTAAAGATTCAGATGATGAAATTCGGTTGGAAACGAGGTGGTCGCGCCTTAGATTGAAGAAAACTTGAAGAAAATTGGATGAAAACGAAGAACTTGCGAAGACGGCGTAGACGCGACGAAGGTTAGCTGCGGGCGCATTTATGATTAAATAGGAATTGATGGACGGCTGTGATTGATTTGCTTCAATCCAACGGCTGATCTTGGTCTGATTTGAGCCAAACTTTTATGATGATGATCTGGGGTCAGGATCTGCCTTGTGGTAGCTCGGACCCTCCAGATGTGCGACGGATGGTCCAGATCAACTCTATCTGTGAATGGACGCTCTAGAGCCCTCCTTGCTTGATCCAACGGTTGATTGAGCTCTGATTGGAATGAAACCTTCAGATCTTGATCATAGAGCTTGATCAACCTTAACCCTAGCTTGGATTGCTTCAGATCGTCCCGGATGGCTCAGATCTAGCCGCTCTTGAATCGGACGGCCCGGATTAATCGTAGGCTTGATAATTCGATCCGGTTCACATCCGACTCGGGTTTGACCCAATATGCCCTAGATCCTTGAACCTGGATGCCTACAAAAATTAGATCAAGAATTTAGTGGCCAATTAACTCAATTATATGTAATTTTGCAATTAAGTCCAAAATATGAATAAGTTCTAAAATCTAGGACAATTTCACAATTTTAGCAATAAAAACATAGATCAAACAGGGATTTAAGCCACTCAAATGATCAATAAAATGGAATCTATCAACTCCCCCACACTTAGCCTTGAGCGTCTCGCGAAAATAGTAAATAAGTATCCCCTAGTTTTTCTTAAGCACAATTAGAAGCAATTGAAAAGAAATTACCTAGGGCTGCCAATTCTCATAAATCTAAGCTCTATGGATTACTGTCTTGTCCTTAAATCAACAACTTAGCCTTTTCATCCATCATGAGTCATTGAGATGAATCCAAATCACTAGCCTTTCAAGGAAAATATTGGTGGCTCTCTCCTAAGTTCTAAGTTGATGATTAAAGTGGAGCTCACTCAAACACACATGCCTCTTGCACTACCATAGGATTGCTTATTATCTACTCTCTACCATTTATCATGATAGGATCAACATCTATAAAAACAAAGAAAGACATAGAAAATGGTAAGGAGTGAATTAAAAGCCAAGGAAATGGAAAAATTAGTAAAGTGGAAGACTTGAGTGCTTGGGAATGTTTCCAATGAACTTTGCTCTCTTATCAGTCCCCTAGTGAATTCAAAAGTGTTCTGGAGTAAACTCTTGCCTTGCACTTCAAAAATTCAATAAAAATCCCTCACTAGACCCTTTGTGCCACTTGTCTACCTTGTGTGCCATTTGTATTTCTTTCTCTTCTCTTTACTGATTTTCTTTTCTTTTCTTTTATCCTCTAGCAAGGTTAGACTTGTAGTGGAGCAAAGCTTTCAATTTGGATGAGAGAAACTTCAATGATTCCATGGTGCCGAAATTTCAAAGGTGTGCCAACTTGCTTCTTTTTTCCTCATCTCATTTTCTCCAACTATTTTTCTTCCCTTTTTGTTTTTCATTTTCTGCTCTAAATTCTTCTCTGGGAGCATTTCGAATCATTGTTGCATCAGAGAACTTAAAACATCAATTGACATAAATGCTTGCTCTACAACAGTTAACATCCAAGATTTCTTGATTTCAGAATTAATAGGCTGCAATTCTTCCTTAATTCAGATTTGTTCATCTTCAGTTTAGTTGCTGATCTCTGCAGCTGCAATTCAAAAATGAATGGATATTGTTCAGCTGCAATTCAGAATTACGGGTTTAGTAGGGCTGCAGTCCAAGGCAAATCCGAACAGAACATTGCTCCACACAATTTAATTTGGACAGAATTTTTATCATTGGTTCAGATTCTTCTGTTTGTTTTGAATAGATCATCCACGCAGCAGCACTTCAAATCTTGCACTCCCTTGATTACTCAGAGCAATTAGCATCACTAGTAGTGGAGACTTAGATCCAAGCTGTTTCGGATTCCAGCTCACTGAAATTTTTTTCTGTTTGCTTCTTTTCTGCTGCGCATTCAACCTGTTTCTGCTACAACTCCAGATTGTTTCATTTCAGAAACTCAAAGTTGAAGTATCTCAACTACAATTCATCCTTCCAGCAGTGTTTCCAGATTTTTTTTCTTTTTCTTTTCTCTTGATCAGTTCAGAATTTCTGCTCAAGCTTCACTGCAAATTTTTTTTAGAATCAGATTTCAAACTGCTATTGCGTGCCAATTTAAACTTGTTACAGCTTTCCTTTTCTTCCCTTGACTTCCAATCTGTCCAGCTGCAATTTCAGATTGTAACACCTTATTTCTGAATTTAATCACTTCCAAACTTCCTACTCCAAATCACATTGCTTTTCCATTTTAGCTCACAGATTTTTATTTTCATTGCTTCAGGTTTCCCTGCACTTCCCTGCTTCAATCCACAATTCAATTCAGCATTCCATTCTGACTTCATTAGCCTCCGGTTCAGTCTTCCAACTAAAGCCCTTCATGGTTTAGAACCTTGCTGCTTACTCATTTCAGTTAATATCCTTGCAATTCAGCTTTACAAACACAATTTCTGATTTATCCAGCAAACAACAGCTACATTCGGCTGTTAGCAATTTGTGTTCTGATTTCCTGCACTTGAATTTCTGATAGTCCTTCAATGATTCACAGCAGCTCAAAGTTGATTTGTTCAGCTTTCTCCAGCA
>JAGFNQ010004653.1:645641-674007 GCA_024364735.1 Boesenbergia rotunda
CATTTCTTCTGTGACATTTCTGCACCATTTCTGCAACAGAAATGCAGTCCACTTTAAACTCGTGAGCTGAAATTTCTGCAACCATTTTCTTTCCTTTGAACATTTCTGAATTAATTCTGTTCCTGACTATATTGCTTCGAATTTCAGCTCTGTTCAGTCTTCTATTCAGTCTTCATTCGGAGTTTACAGTCTTGAAAATTAAATCCAGCTCATCTTGATACAAACTGCCCAAAATGGTCATGTTAATTTCGGATGCAAAACAGTTTGTAACTTTGGTTTGCTCTCAGCTAAAACAGTTAATTTCGGATGCTGATTTCTGCATTTGTTCTTAGCTAAAACATACCAGATCCTTCAACTTTATAATTCATTCAGATCAATTTGCATCTAAAAGGTATCAAGTGATTTGCTTCCATTCTTTTGCTCATTTTTGACACCAAACATCACTCAAATTCATCTTTGGCACATGAAATTTTTTTTTTTCTAGTTGAACTGCATCAATGATGAAAATTGCTTCCAAATCACCAGTCACTCCCCCACACTTAAAACTTTGTTCGTCTCGGGCAAAATAACATCACGAAAACATCCCAAGCAAACAAATCTATAGAAAAATTGGGGTTAGAATTAGGGATAAGGAAAGACAAATAGGATAAATATGATTTTTGCCACAGTTGACATGGAAAAGTAAATACAATGATTAGTCCCTATAGATGTGATCCAACTGTTGAAATATGATCTTGAAAGAACCTAAGCAAGTTCTAGAGTACAATAACATGTGTGATCACAAATAAGGCTAATCTCACTAGGTAAAATAATTCATCCAAGTCCTCAATTAAGATTCAAAAGCCAAGAGTACTCAAATATCCAAGATTTCATCCATGAGTCAAACCTTAAGTTTTGGCAACCAAATTTAATTTATTTTCAAAAGACTCTAAAATGACAACAAGTTAACCTAGAGGGATACTTTATTTTACTCATGTAAGAAAGGTGCTAAGAACACAAACATGGTATTTACAATAACTCTATTTATTCATGTCATGTATCTTAAGCATTTATTCCCTAGAACCATGAAAATGTACTATGAGAAAAAAAACATGGTATTTACAATGAAGAATTTATTGAATTTGAAAGTACCTACTTGAGAAAATTTATTGCGCATGCAAACTTGAAGTTATTCTTGCAAAAAGTAAGGAAATGGTATATACAAAGAAAAATGAGTGCAAAATTTAGTGAACTCCCCTTTCAAGTTGGGTATACAGCATCCATATAGTCCACTCCATCCACCTCTAGCTCCTTGACCTCTTCATGGAATTTCTTGAGCTGGTGGCCATTTACTTGTACACTTGACTCGTGGCCTCCTCTTGAATCTCTACCACTCCATAAGGAAAACATTAGTCACAAAAAATGGACCCTCCCATCATGACCTCAACTTACCTTTGATCAATTTGAGTCTTGACTTGTATAATAGCACTTTGTCACCAATTTGAAATTCTTTGCTCACAATGTGCTTGTCATGAAATTTCTTAGTCTTCTCCTTGTAAATCCTTGAATTCTCAAATGCTTCCAACCGGATTTCTTCAAGTTCTTGAAGATGCAACTTCCTTTCTTCTCCCACCTTAGTAGCGTCAAAATTGCAAGCTTTAACTGCCCAGTATACTTTATGCTCAATTCTACAGGTAAGTGGCATGATTTCCCATACACAAGTCTATAAGGTGACATTCCAATGGGTGTCTTGTAAGCGGTGCGATATGCCCATAGTGCCTCTTCAAGCCTTTTGCTCCAATCCTTCCTATGAGGTCCCACAGTTTTTCCAAAATGATTTGACTTCTCTATTGACACCTCGGCTTGTCCATTTGTTTGGGGGTGATAAGCAGTAGAAACCTTATGTACAACCCCGTACTTATTAAGAGAGCCTTCATGTGCTTATTGCAAAAATGGGATCCTTGGTCACTTATGATTGCTCTTGGTATCCAAACCTGCAAAAAATGTGTGACCTGACAAAACTCACAACAACAGATGAATCATCAGTCCTGGTGGGAATGGCCTCCACCCATTTTGAAACATAATCAACAGCTAAAAGAATATACAAAATCCATAAGAAGCAGGAAATGGTCCCATAAAATCTATACCCCACACATCAAATATCTCACAATATAAAATAGTTTGTTGAGGCATTTCATTTCTAGCACTTATGTTTCCTGTTCTTTGACATCTATCACAACATTTACAAAACCTATATGAATCTCTAAACAGGGTGGGCCAGTACAATCCACATTCTAAAATTTTTCTAGCAGTCCTTTGTGGTCCAAAATGCCCACCACATGCTGAAGAATGGCAAAAAGTGAGTACAGAATGAAACTCATGATTTGGTACACATCTCCTAATGATTTGATCACTACAAAATTTCCACAAGTAAGATCATCCCACACATAATATTTTGCATCACTTTTAAATTTATCCTTTTGAGCCTTCGAAAAGTGTGTGGGAAAAACATGAGCTACAAGAAAATTCACTAAGTCTGCATACCAAGGTGACTCACCATGCATCTGTAAAAGCTGCTCATCTCTAAATCATCATCTATGGCCGTGGGATCTCCATCTCCCTCCAATCTGCTCAAATGGTCGCTACTAAATTTTCCTTGCCACTCCTGTCCCGTATCTCCAAGTCAAACTCCTGTAGTAGTAGCATCCATCTAATAAGCCTTGGCTTCGCATCTGGTTTCTTCAGGAGGTACTTCAATGCTGCATGATCAGAAAACACAACAACATGAGAACACAATAAATATGATCTGAATCTATCTAAGGCAAAAACAATGGAAAGAAGCTCCTTTTCAGTCGTGGTGTAGTTGGCTTGGGCGGCATCTAGGGTTTTGGAGGCATAGGAAATGACATGTGGTGCTCCATCTACCCTCTGTGCTAATACAGCTCCCACTGCAAAATTAGAAGCATCACACATTAATTCAAAAGGTAAAGACCAGTCAGGTGATGTAATAATAGGAGCTGAGGTAAGAGCCTCCCTGAGCCTATGAAAAGCTTCCTTGCATTTTCATCAAAATGGAACTCAACATCTTTCTGCAGAAGTCGTGTCAAGGGCCGAGCAATCAAGCTAAAGTCTCTAATAAATCTGCGGTAAAATCCTGCATGTCCAAGAAAAGCTCGAATATCCCGTACGCATACGGGGTAAGATAAAGAAGAAATAACACTGATTTTAGCAGGATCTACCTCAATACCTTTCTGAGAGACTATGTGTCCAAGAACTATCCCATGCTCTACCATAAAGTGGCATTTTTCAAAATTCAAAACAAGGTTAGTTTCAATGCAACGATGTAAAACCCTAGACAAGTTATTCAAACATGAATCAAAAGACGTGCCATAAACTGAAAAATCATCCATAAATACCTCCATGCAGTCCTCTAGCAACTCACCGAATATACTCACCATGCATCTCTGAAAGGTACCGGGTGCGTTGCAGAGTCCGAAGGGCATACGTCTATAGGCAAATGTACCAAAGGGGCAAGTGAAGGTGGTCTTCTCCTGGTCCTCTGGATCTATGCAAATCTGAAAATAGCCTGAAAATCCGTCCAAGAAACAGTAGTGTGACTTCCCTGCCAGTCTCTCAAGCATCTGATCAATGAATGGTAGAGGGAAGTGATCTTTCCTTGTGACCTTGTTGAGTTTCCTGTAATCAATGCAGACTCTCCAGGAATTCTTGACTCTGGTGGGTACTAATTCATTACTTTCATCTGCCACCACGGTCACTCCAGATTTCTTAGGCACCACATGAATAGGGCTAACCCACTGACTGTCAGAAATAGGGTAAATAATACCTGCCTGTAGAAGTCTAGTCACCTCTTTCTTTACAACATCCAATATAAGTGGGTTGAGCCTCCTTTGTGGTTGCCTCACAGGTTTGACATTTTCCTCTAAAAAGATCCTGTGCATGCAGATAGCTGGGCTGATACCTGGTATATCTGATAGTGTCCACCCAATTGCCTTTTTGTAGTGCCTCAGGACTTGCAATAATTTCTCTTCTTGTTTTGACTCCAAATGCTGTGCAATAATAACAGGAAAAGTCTGCTCCTCTCCTAGGTATGCATACTTTAAGTGACCTGGTAATGGCTTCAATTCACTCTGGTCCTCTTCAGTAGAAATAAGTGGTCCCTGGGGCTTAGTGCAATCCCCTACACTCTGAATATCAGTAAAAATAGGTGATCCTTGGGGCTCTGTGCAATCCCCTACACCTAGAAAAATATCACCAGCTGGAAGTGTGTCTGAAATGTCTTCTGTAAAATCCTCAGTGTCAGCAGTCAGTACTCTCTCAGCCTCCTCTGAATCAATAGCTTCTTCAGAAAAATCATCTAGAAATCCCTCAGTCTCCAACTCAGTCTGCGCCAGCTCCTCTAGAATGTCCATGCTCATGATAGAGTGGTCCTCTCTTGGATGCTTCATGGTATCAAAAAGGCTAAATTGTACAATCGTGTCTCCTATCTCCATAGAAAGTGTCCCGGCATATACATCAATCTTCGTTCTGGCCGTCTTCAGAAAGGGCCTGCCTAAAATAAGTGGAGAACGGTGTGCCAGATAATCTCCCTCCATATCCAAAATATAGAAATCAGCTGGAAATATCAGCTCCTTTACCTTCACCAAGACATCTTCAATCATACCTGCTGGGTGGGTCTGACTCCTATCTGCTAGCTGTATCACCACGCCAGTGGGCTGTAAAGGACCTATGCCAAGCATCTGAAAAACTGACTTGGGCATCACATTTATAGAAGCTCCTAAATCTAACATGGCATCATGGAATATGGTGCTCCCTATCTCACAAGAAACGGTGAATACCCCTGGGTCTTCGCACTTCTGAGGAATAGTGTGGATAAGTGCTGAGATGTTCTTCCCAAAGCTGACCAATTCATTTTCCTTGAGTCTCTTTTTATGAATACAAAGATCCTTCAAAAACTTAGCATATTTGGGAATCTGCTTGATCATGGTCAACAAAGGTACATTGATCTCCACCTTGCTAAATAGCTCCACTAACTCATTGAATTCCTTGGCTTTCTCTTCCTCCATTGGCTTTTTGGCATGTTTTCTCTGCTGTGGAAAGGGTAAAGGAACCCTAAATTCATCAGTTTTGGCCGGAAATGGAGCTGCTGAATTCTGCTGTGCTGTCCCCTGCGTAGCAGCTGCTGTCCCATGTGTCTCGGCACTGTTTTCTTCTCTGATTTCCACTAAATTTGGAGGGTTTCTTGAGGATTGAGTTGGGAACGGGCTAGGGTTGGAATCAGCCGAATTTGAACTCATTTCAGTGTGGTTTTGGGCCGGAATTTGAGAAGCTGTCCGGCTGCCTGAAAATTCTGCTCTTGGACTCTTCGGTGATGTTGTAACCTTCCCACTTCTCAAAGTTATAGCACTCACATTCCCTTTGGGATTAGGAACGGTTTGGGAAGGGAGTTGGCTTGATCCTTGAGCTTGATTTTGGTTAATTCCACTAGCCAATTGCCCTAATTGCCTCTCGACATTTTGTTGCCAACCTTGTTGTTGTTGTTGTGTTTGCACAACTTGTTGTAGCATCTCCATCATTGCTGTTGCTGAGCATCTGCTCCACTTGAGCTCCCATAACCTCCTTGGTAAGCATATGGTTTCGATGGTCCCTGGAACGATGAAGTAGAAGGCTGAAATTTTGATTGCTGATTTTGTTGAAAGCTTGACTGTTGGGGCTGATATGCAAACTGATTTGCCTGATTGAAGGGCTGATTAAATGGTTGATTTGCATGGAAACTTTGCTGGGCGTTGTGACCTTGAAAATACTGATTTGGAGCTGGAAAATTAGATGGCGAGGGCTGAAAATTCTGGCCTTGAAATCCTTGACCATAGGGCTGAAATTGCTGATTCATGGGCTGTGATGGTTGGAAATTCGATTGGTTTTGAGCTGGAAAAGCTGGGAATGATTGCCATCCTTGCTGTTGTTGATAAGGTTGCTGAATTTGAGGTTCAAATGCCTGATATTGTTGCTGAAAATATTGAGAATTAGGTTGAAACGGGGGCTGAAAACTCGGATTTGATGGCTGAAATTGTTGCTGATTGTTCTGAGGTTGCTGTGACTGCTGTAGGTTCGGTTGATGCTGCTGTGAAGATTGATTTTGAGGCTCTTGTTGGCAGAAAGCATTCCCATATCTCAAGTTAGGATGATTCCTCCAACCAGGGTTATAAGTGGAGGAATATGGATTGTTTCTGGCTGGAAATTGTCCTCTCACTAATGCAGCTACTGTCTCGTCCTGTTGGAGATTGGGGCATGAGTCTGACGTGTGCTCTTGATTAGAACAAATGCCACACACACTTGTAATTTGAGTAGAGGGTGGAGGTACTGAAGGAGTAGAACTAAGTCTGTCCACTTTCAAATCTATTTTCTTCAAAGCTGAGGTGAGCTCCATCAATGCATTCTTAACCTCCTTGTTATCAGTGGGAACTGCCTGAACTTCACCCACTCCTCTGGTACTCAAGGCTCTGCCTCCAAATTGTTGGGAATTCTCAGCCATATTAGAAATTAACTCCCTAGCTTGCTGTGGTGTTTTGTTGACCAAGGCCCCTCCAGATGCAGCATCTATAAGGACTCTATCCGTCTGCAGCAGTCCTTCATAAAAATATTGAATCAATAATTGCTCACTGATTTGATGCTGGGGGCAACTTGAACACAACTTGTTAAATCTTTCCCAATAATCATACAGTGTCTCACCCACCACTTGCTGAATCCCACAGATACTCTTTCTGATTATAGTTGTGCGGGAAGCTGGGAAATACTTCTCCAAAAATGCCTTCTTCATGGCGATCCAACTAGACACATGTCCTGTAGGCAGATAATAGAACCAGTCTTTGGCTGCTCCTGTCAATGTGAAGGGGAAAGCTCTCAGCTTGATGTCTTCTTCAGAAATGCCCTGAGGCTTCATAGTAGAGCACACCACATGGAATTCATGCAAGTGTCTGTTTGGATCCTCCCCAGATAAACCCTGAAATTTTGGCAACAAATTAATAAGCTCAGATCTTAACTCAAAACTTACTCCCAGCTCTGGATATGCTATGCTGGAGTACTGAAATGCAGCGTCAGGTGCTGCAAGCTCCTTCATGGTTCTCTGGTGGTCTGCCATGTCAATGCCTGAGTGAGTGCTGATAATCTGAATAGGAGGAATATCTGTAGTCTCAGAATGAATGGCCTGGCTCCTCCTGACTCTGAAGGTCCTTTCAATCTTAGGATCGAAATCTTCTAATTCAGCACCTAGAGACCTGGTCATAAAAGCAAAACAAATCGCAGTAAAAGTAGATAAACAAGTAAACAGATAAAATCAACTCCAAAGATATGACAATAAGCACAAAAAATAAATCAAGAATGATGTGCAATAAGTGTACAAGCTAAAATCAAACAAGTCAACTAACAGTACCCCGGCAACGGCGCCAAAAATTTGACGGACCCAAATGGACTGTCACGAATGTGGGTCTCAAATTTAGATATTTATAAATGAAATGAAATGCTGGAACCCTTTTACAATCAAAAATATGGAAATGTAATATAGGGGCCACAGGTCGTACTTTTCTCGGGGATAGTTGTCTAGTTTGATTCAAACGTGTGTTTATGTGTCGTTTTTGTGTTTTCGGGTTCTAACAAGTAATTGGATTTGGTTTGAAATTGAAAATGAAATTGCAATGGAAAAATAGAAACCTTGATTAAATAAACTTAAGCAAGAAAAATGGTACTACAAAGCTCAGCTAGTGAAACCTAAACAAGCACTTACAAACATTTTTTTATGGAAAACGTTTTCTGTTTACAACCAACCAAAAGAAACTCCAAGCAATGAAGTAATGGCAGTGAAGGAATTTTCGAAAACAAACTAACTTGATACAATGGAAGACATGAGAGATGTATAACTCAAACAAACAACTTAACTACGCTAGCTAAATAGTTTTTGGGAACCAACCACTGCCGATAAAATTCAGAAATGAGTGAGTCTGAACTTATTGATTCAAACACAATCACATGCCACCAAATCTAGCTAAATCCGGATGCAAGAATGGCTAAGGCAAGTGGCACGCAAGGAAGAAATTCTTGTGCCGAAAGAAACTAACTCAAAATTCGGAAATAATGACCTTCCAACTTTCTATTTTCTTTTCTTTTCTTTTTAAAACTGATGGATGTGATTAGGAAACAAAGCTATTAGGACAGAACTAAGCAAAACTGAAGTATAGAAGTAAAACTGAAATCAGAGCTATAGAAACAGAATTTTCAGAAATGATGAACAGAAAACAGATTTGGCTTTTGGGATTTTAGATGGCACACCACAATGAAATTGATGCTCAAAACTTTAAGCAAGTGCTATTCTAAACCAAACAAACTATCTATCAAACATAGAGCAGGAATTAACAGCTAAGAACTCTGAAATTCGAAACAAATTCAGAAATCAAGGGCAAGAAAACAAATCGGAATTGAACTTGGCACGCAAACATTGGATTGGCACGCAGCAATTTGAACAAGAACTGGACTGAAATTTGAGCTATTCATTCACTAAACAAGTTCCTAAATTACTCTACTTGCAGGATTTAAGCTAACTTATGGCTAACAACTTAAAAACCGAAATATTCAGTCACTAAACAGAAATTCAGAACAGAACAGTGCAAAAGTTGAAACTGCAGCTATAACTTGGAAATTAAAGGTCTAATCTACTCCTCAACTCCTTCCTCAGCTCAAGAAACTCTTGGTTGTCAATCAAGAACCGGCTTCGAACCCCTAGGCTCAGCAAATCAATGGACAATCAATTCTGAAGTGGATTCCGCATCAAATCTGAGCTTGATGAAATTTTCCATCCGATTCTCTTCATCTCGATTGGAAAGGCTGCGATGATGATATGGAAAACTTCTGAGCTCACCTGAGAACCCCTACAGGTGATTCAGAAGCTTTGAAATGGATGTGGTCGAGAAGTAGAGAATCGGACTGAGAACTGCCGGAACCCCCAAGAAATCCTCTATTCCAGCGCAAATGAGCAGAATACTTCAATAACCAATCGCCAAAGACTTGATTCTCGATCTGTGAATGAAGATGAGGTGGTCACGCCTTCATGGAAACAAGAATTTTCGAAATCGATGAAGAACTGATGAAGAACGGCGTAGAGCAGTGGAAGCTGGCTGAAGACGCGACAAGGGTAAGCTCTGTGGAGTTTTTCCTTAAGTATTAATCAATGGACGGCTCAGATCGATTTGCTTCAATCCAACGGCTGATCTTGGTCTGATTTGAGCCAAACTTTGAGGATGTTGATCTGAGGTCAGGATCTGCCTTGTGGTAGCTCGGATCCTCCAGATGTGCAACGGATGGTCCAGATCAACTCTATCTGTGAATGGACGCTCTAGAGCCCTCCAAGCTTGATCCAACGGTTGATTGAGCTCTGATTGTGATGAAACCTTCAGATCTTGATCAGGGTGCTTGATCAACCCTAGCTCTAGCTTGGATTGCTTCAGATCATCCCGGATGGCTCCGATCTAGCCGCTTTCGAATCGAACGGCCCAGATTTAATCGTAATCTTGGTAATCTGATCTGGGTCAATTCCGACTCGAGTTTAACCCAATATGCCCTAGATCCTTGAACCTTGATGCCTACAAAAATAGATCAAGAATTTAATGGCCAAAATAATCCAAAATTTTGCATATTTGCAATTAAGTCCAAAATAAAGGTAAGTTCTAAAACCAAGGGCAATTTCATAATTTTGACAATAAAAACATAGATCAAACATGGATTTAAGCAACTCAAATGATCAATAAAATGGAATCTATCAGTAGCATATGAGCTGAGCTTACCAGAGGATATCTCAGCTATCCACAGTACCTTTCATGTCTCTATGCTAAAGAAGTGTATTCACGATCCTAGCCAAGTGATTCAGCCTCAGTCAGTACAGATCCAAGAAGATCTTAGCTATGAGAGCAGACCGACACAGATAGTGGACGAAGCAGTTAAAAGATTAAGAAATAAAGAAGTGCCACTAGTGAAGGTCATCTGGCAGAATCAAAAGCATGAGGAAGCTACTTGGGAACGTGAAGACAGCATGAGAGAAAAATATCCAGAATTATTTTAAGTTCGAGGACGAACTTTTTATAAGGTATGGGGGATTGTAACGCCCCGAAATTTCCATATTGAAGTTCTTAAAGTCCTTAGAACTATTTAAAAATGTTTTAGAAATATTCTAGATATTTTTAGGAATTTTTAGAATATTTTTATGGAATTTTCCGAGTCCGTTTAGTATTTTTAAAAAAAGAAAAACGTTAAAGGGCAGCAGGGGGGTTCGAACTCGCGACCACAGGAGGAGCAAGCCCTTAAGGGCACGCAAGTGACCGGCTGGGCTAGGGTATCAAGCACAACAAAAGGTGGAGAGAAATAATTTTATAGAGTAGTTAAGTTTTTTCATGAAGAGGTATTTAAACCCCGCTTAAGTCGCGTGAAACCCTTGGAGGAGAATTTTCGGCTTCGTGCGAGAAGGGGGCGAGGGAGGGGCGGCGAAAACAAAAGGGAACCTAGGTTTTCTTTCCTCCTCTCCTCTCCTAAGGGGCGCCGGCTAAGGGAATCTCAAGGGGGTCGGAGCGTTTCGTTCGTCTCGACGAGAAGAACACGTAGGCACGGACGGTTCGTAGAGATCTCGAGTTTCACCCGAGCCCTAGTCGTCTAATTTCGGTTGTAAGTCCAAGAAATCAAGGTAAGTACTGCTCACCTGCAGTAAGAGGCGGTTTTCCGCAAGAATTTTCCCTTAAAAGTTTTAAAGGAGATATTTACTTTTAGTTAAGATGTTGCATATGATCTTAGTTCATTATATGCTTATATGTATTTGTTAGAGTACCCTATGTGAGTTTAGGGTCTAAGAAATCTATAAGAAAAGAAAAGAAAGATAAAGAAAAAGAAAAGAGAAGGCCAAGGCCTTACGAAATCCCCAAAAGTCAAGACTTAGGGATTTGGGCACACAAGGTGTTTGATAAAATGCCAAGGCATTTAAAGATAAGAAAGAAAAGAAAGAAAAGCTATTTTATTTTCTAAGGCTAGTACCCGGCGTCCAAGGGCGTCGTTAAAGAAATCCAGGTGTCCAATTCCAAGGTCTTGGCCCTGGTAGACCAAGGTCTGCTCTATTAGGATTGGTGGCTCGCTACCCCAACCTTTTAGGGAACGCGCATAAGATGGTACTTACGTCTTAAGTGGATCCAAGTGAGTTATTATTTTCAAGTATATGCTTTAGCAAAGTTTTCTAAAAGTAAAGAAATATTTAAAGTTAAAGAATTGCTAAAGTTTTAAGTTAATCCAAGAAAAAAAAAATCGAGTTAAGACTTATTAATGCTTGAGTATGCATGTTTTGAGTTATACATGTTTTAGTGTTTCTTTTAAGCATAAAAGTATCTCATGTGTTTTCACATTGTTTAAAAAGCATGCTTGCACATTTCGAGATTTTGTGAGCTAGATAGTACTTGCTAAGCTTTATGCTTATTAGTTGCATTTCCTCTTACTGCAGATAAAGGTAAAGGCAAGCAATTCTGAAGGAAGGTGACGAGGCGGTGCTGAGTGACGTGTGTGTGGTGGCTGACCTTGGAGAGGTCCTTGGGACGAGACAGTTTAGCTTATTTGAAATGCAATGTTTAAGATTTCCAAATTCCAAGTTATTGTGTTATGGAGTTTATTAAACATTTATGCTTCGGATAGTTTTACATGCTCGATTTTGTAGAATGAAGATTCCATGTCATTTCAATTGGTATGCATACTTTTGTGAATGCACTAGATGAGCAAGGGCATGAGTAGTTTAGCATGTGGATACATTGAATTTTAGACTTATTCTTGAGCTTATTATTCCCTTTTGGACTAGGTCCTAATTGTGCTTAAAATGCTTGTAAATTCGGTAGAAAAGTAAGATTTACATTCTATGAAGTTCTAGAAATGTTATAGAATTTTATAAGTGGAGTTTGGATAGGGATGTTGCTAGTCTCCTTTTGAATTAAGTTTTGTTGCTTTAAATATGCTTAGAAAAGTTGCATTCATGTTCCATAATGCTTTATTAATGTTATAGAACCCTGTGTGATGAGTTTAAATGGTTAGGATTGCTAGTAATGTACCATTGTTTCATGCATGACTATTAAAGTTAGAATCTCATTCTTAGATAGATTAAATACAAAAGGTTAAAGAAAGTTCCGCATTTTTAGTCGTGCATTAGAGTCAAGAAGTAGACAAAGTAACGGTCCGTCTAAGGTAGAGAAGGCGGGTCGCTACACATCAACCATGGATGCCCACAGGGTGGTTTTCGGGAATGCTTGTAAGACATACCTGACGATATCCCGGTTTTCGATTTTCTCTCCAATCACTTGGAGCTCGTTGATCACTTCCTTTACCCTTCCATGCAGCTGACTGACTGTCTCGTTGCTCTTCATGGAGAGGGATTGCAGTTGAGCCACCAACAAGTCCTTCTTGGCTCTTCTGGACTCGTTTGACCCCTCGTTCAGTTCTACCAACTTGTCCCATAGCTCTTTGGCACTCTTGAATGGCCCCACCTTGTTCAGTTGCTCCTTCAAGAGCCCGCACTACAGTGTAGTGGTGGCCTTGGCATTTGACTGCGCCCTTTTCATCACTTCTTTAGACCATGTTCTCATAGGGGTAGGATTTCCTCTTTCATCGACGGGCGCCTCGAAGCCATCTGCAACACTTATCCAAGTTTCTATGTCATTCATAAGATAGTACTGCATTCTACCTTTCCAGTACGCGAAGTCGTTGCCGTCGAAGAATGGTGGTCGTGCGGTGGAGTATCCCTCTTGAAACGCCATTACAAATGTTCTGGTTGATTGTTAGATCTTCCAAAACGCACCGGCTCTGATACCAACTGAAAGATCGATGTGGGCGTGCAGAGGGGGGGGGGTGAATGCACTTTCGCGGATCGTTTTGATCTCTACAAAAATGTTAGCGCAGTGGAAATAATATGTAAAGGAAATAACAATGCTAACAAGAATTCTTTTACTTGGTATCCACCCAGATGGGTGACTAATCCAAGGATCCACGCCGCGAGCACCACTTTTCACTATCGAAAAGTCTCCTTGAGGTGGAGAAACCTTTACAGCAATAGCTTCCTCTTTACAGATGTAGAATTATGTTGGAGGAAGCAAAAGATCACTCTACAATTGGGCAGCACTTCGTTACTGTACGGAACTGTACAGACACGTGTAACGAGGCCTCCTTTTATAGGTAAAAAGGACAGATTTGCAGTCTGTCCAGACTCGCACCAGTCGACTGCCCCGAGGGCAGTCGACCGGCCCGGCATTAAATGCCGGCCAATGGCTAGCAAACAGCTAGCCAATGGCTAGTTTTGGGGTATACCAGTCGACTGCCCCAAGGCCAGTCGACTGATCCGAGCCTGCGAACTCTCTGTGGGTTTTGGCAGTCGACTGCCTTCGGGCCAGTCGACTGCCCTGCCTCCCAGCTCAGCTCCAGCCACTCCAAACCTTCTCCTTCGCGTGTGCCTTCAGGTCTGCTCCCTTGGCTTGCCTCTTGAAGTCCTCTTCCTCTGGCTATCGTCCCTCGGATGCACACACAAGCCTTCCCTTGGCTTGCCTCCATGCCACCCTTCACGTGTGCCCTTTGAAGTCCACTTCCCGGCTTGCCCTTGGAGCTCTCCTCCCTCGGCTCTCGTCCCTCGGATAGGTCCAGCAAGTGTGATTCTCCAAGTCCTGCAAACTCAATCACACAAATCAAATACAACATAACACTCTAACTTTAAACCTATTCGCCCACACATCAAAACCATGATCTTCCAATCATTTAAAGGGTCGATTGCCTCAACAAAAGGTATCCTTTGTAACGCCCGCTTTTTTTTTCCTAAAGCGACGTTACGCTAACGTACTTAGGGGCATGTGAACATCTTAAGGCAGCGGAATACTTAAATTTTACATATACATGCACCTATTTATACTACCTAACATGGTGACATGGAACTTAGCATAGTGACATCATACATAGCATCATAGCATACTTAACATCATATCATACTGAACATCATGTCATAAAGTCACCTAAGTCATTTCGTAAGCACATAAGTAGCAAACGTAAAGTTTTAGCATAAGACTTGTAAATGTATCTCTTCCTTGGCCAAGTCACTACCACACACATATTCTTGTCCCTCCTGCGGCTTCCCCCTATTGTCCTCTTGCTTGATCTGCAGTACAAGGAAATAAGACTATAAGCACATAGGCTTAGTAAGACTCTTTCCTACTCACTAAAACCATTCGTCACTTAAACATAAGCACACAAAACATTAACATAACTTGGTGCTTGGCATGAATCATAAGCATAAGACTTCAACCATTCTTAACAATATCTACGCATGGCATACATATAAACATAAAAGCATAATTATCATGGCATGGCATGATACATGGCATACATATAAACATAAAAGCATAATTATCATGGTATGATACATGGTATACATATAAACCTAAAAGCATAATTATCATGGCATGGTACATGACATACATATAAACATAAAAGCATAATTATCATAGCATGGTACATGGCATACATATAAACATAAAAACATAATTAACATTATTATCTTGGCATAATGCATAGCATGAATGAATGCATGAGTCAAATGCATGTACATAAGGATGCTTACTTTTAAAACTATACTTTTAAATACTTAAACATCATCATAACATCATTGGGGTCCCCGGCTTGTACCACATACATACATCATGAGCGCGCATCCCTAAGTAGATACGAGGTAGCGAGCCCCGACCTACTAGGGTAAGGACAACATAGTCGGTAGTACCAGAACTGGGGCGTTCTTAAGATGCCCATCCCTGTTGCACAGCTACGGTAGTGCCAGAACCGTGGATAGCATAGTCGGTAGTCCAAAACCGGGGCGTTCTTAAGGTACCCATCCCTTGGACCCATACTTCGGTCCGGTAAAAGCCCATTCATAATGTAAAATAACTTCACATGCTTCGTTATTCATGGAACATTCATGGCATACTTAAACATAGCATAACTTTATTACATGAAGCATGACATAAATCATACTTGACCTTTCATCGTTCATACTTAATACATAGCATCATGATGCCCTAAGGCATAAGCATTAACTTCATTCATAAACATGACATGCTTACATAAACATCATTCTTGTTCATAGTGCTTGCATAATCATGATACATAAGGTATGCACTACATTGCATTCATAAAACATGACATATTCACATAGACCATTCTCCTAATTCATCTACTTGCATGATCATGATACATAAGGTAAGCCTTGCATTACGTTCATAAAACATGGCATATTCACATAAAACATTCTCCTAATTCATCTAACTTGCATGATCATGATACATAAAATAACCATGGCATCTAACATAATCATATCAAACATGAACTATAACGCCTAAGGTTAGGGTTAAAGATAACATAATTTCTACCACATGCTTGAACCTATATATCATAATAAGCCATAAACCATCATTCTTGAAACCCTAACTCCACCTAAACCCCATTTACATGGCTTGGCCGAAACTTGTAAGGAAAGGGTTCAACCATTCAAATGACATGTACGGTAGCATAAGGTAAATACAAGACCATACATTACTTATAAGTCATAGGAAGCTATTAGGGCTCATGTTTTAGGGTTAATCCTAACTCCTAGCCCTTCTTCCTAGGGTTGGCCAAAACCCACATGGACCATGGGTCCATGAAAAATTTATAAAAATTCTAATTAAACATCTAACACCACCCATGTCATACCATAGGAGCCATTGGAACCCATACTTGCCACAAACCCTAACTCCTTGCCCTATTACCCATCTTGGCCGAAACTTGTAGGGCCTCTAGGCCATGTGAAAATTCACATAAAACATCCTTAACCTCCCTTGTATCCTTAGGGTATACAAGACATACACTTGGAGGGTTAAATCCATCCCTTGCCATGGACTCCTTATCATGGTCCCAAGCCCTAGAAGGTCTTAGGGTATTCCAAAAATTCCTAAAAATTATACTTATTCTCTAAACATCATGAAAACACTTTAGAAAGCATGATTTAGATTTTTAACATCATCATGGACCCAAAACCCATGGTGGTCGGATACTTTAAGGTCCCAAAACATGGTTTTCTCAACATCAAATCTAAAACCAACTTTATATTATGCTAAAAATCACAAAGGAACTATTATACCACAGGTGAGGGAGTCTTACCTTAGGGTATCTTGGTTTTAGACCTTAGATTTGGGAGAAGGATGAAGACCTTTGTGCTTTTTAACCACCTCTAGCCTTTGTAACCTTGAACAAGAATCTTGGATCTTGAAGGAGTGGACTTCTTGTGGACTTTTTCCCAAAGAAAACCCCTCCTATGGGGTTCGGCTAGAAGGAGGAAGAAGGAGAAGAAATGTGGCTTGGTGGATGAGGAGAAGAGAAATGAACCTTAATGGTTAAGTTATCTCTTATTTATGCACCATGAAGAGGGGTAAGTGAAGAGACATGGTGCCTTCTCTCATGTGACTCTTCACTTCCTCTAGCCTTAACAAGAATTTACTTCATTCCCTCATAGCACTCCCTTGCTAGGTGAATTGGTTAGTACATGCATGGTTGTAGACTAGGTCCAAGGTTCTTTCCTTGGTGCATGCACTTTATTTTTATTTTCTTTTTATTTCATTTTTTCTTATTTTCGAAAATTCCCTAAAATTCCCCCATAATCATGCTAAAATTCCAAATTCCAATTCTTTTATATTTATATTAATTTCTACCTAATTAAAACCCATTTTTTGAAGCCCATATAAGGCCCATTAGTACTTAACTTCTCAATTTAAATGAGAAAATCATGTATCTCCAGCCTAGGGTTTGTACTAATATCTCTAGGTTCCTCGGAAAATTATCTAGACATGATCAATATTTTAAAGAAAATATTAAGATAATTTTCCGGGTCGTTACAATCCCCCATACCTCGTGAAAGTTCGTCCTCGAACTTAGAATAATTCCGGGTACTTGCGCCTCATCTCGTCCTCGCGTTCCCAAGTAGCTTCCTCGAACCGTTGATTTTGCCATAGGACCTTGACTAAGGGTACCTCCTTGTTCCTTAGTTTCTTGACTTCCCGATCCAAAATCTGGATAGGTCGGCTTTCATAACTTAGTCCTCCTGAACTTGTACTGTTTGTGGCTCGATCACTTGGTCCATATTGGAAACACACTTCTTCAGCATTGACACATGAAACACATTATGAACAGCTGCCATCTCCTGCGGCAGCTCCAGCTCATATGCCACCTTGCCAACTCTTTTCAAAATCATGTACGGTCCCACGTATCGTGGACTCATTTTTCCTTTTCTCCCAAATCTTGTCATCCCTTTCATCGGAGCCACTTTGAGGAATACCAGATCTCCAACATTGAATTCCAATGGTCGACGCCGAACATCCGCATAGCTCTTCTGCCGACTCTGCGCAGTTTCTATCCGTCGTCGAATGTTCTGTATCGCTCGGGTGGTGTCGTCGATGAGGTCCGTCGTGAGCCCCATCGCCTTCTTTTCACCACCTTCATACCAACAGATTGGAGACCTACATCTCCTCCCATACAAAGCTTCGTAAGGTGCCATTCCGATAGTAGCTTGGTAGCTATTATTGTAAGCAAATTCTGCTAAACATAGATATCGGCACCAACTTCCTTTGAAATCCAGGGCACAAGCTCTCAACATATCCTCCAATACTTGATTCACTCGCTCCGTCTGCCCGTCAGTCTGAGGGTGAAAAGCAGTGCTGAACCGCAGTTTAGTGACAAGAGACTTCTGGATGCATTCCCAAAAATGTGAGGTAAAGCGACCATCCCTATCAGAGGTGATAGTCTTGGGAACCCCATGGAGTCTAATTATCTCTCTAGCATATACTTGAGCTAGTTGCTCAATCGAATAAGTCATCTTGACTGCTAGGAAGTGAGCAGACTTTGTCAACCTGTCCACAATTACCAATATCACGTCATATCCATTTGTAGTCCTGGGAAGTCCTGAAATGAAATCCATAGAGACATCTTCCCATTTCCACTCCGGAATCGGGAGTGGCTGTAGAACTCCGCCGGGTCGCTGGTGTTCTGCCTTCACTCTCTGGCAAGTCAGGCAAGTACTCACATGCTGGGCCACGTCCCTCTTCATGCCGGACCACCAAAATTTCTCCTTAAGATCCTGATACATTTTGGTAGATCCTGGATGCATCAAATAAGGGGTTTCGTGAGCTTCCGCTAATATCATTCTCCGCAGCTCCAGATCATTAGGGATACATAGACGATCCCTAAGATATAGTACCCCCCCGTCGGCGATACGAAAACCATCGCCCTTCCCTTCTAAGATCTCCTGTTTGATTCTCTGAAGACTCGAATCACAATTTTGCTTTTCCAATATGTCCTCAAACAGCTCCGGTGCTAGTGTCATAGTGGAAAGCCGTCCGGAAATGACCTCGACTCCAAAATTAACCATTTCCCTTTCGAGTAGCCGGGGTAATATGGATACGGACGTCAAGGTGGCACTTGACTTCCTGCTGAGTGCATCGGCCACTTTGTTTGCCTTCCCTGGATGATAGAAGATTTCGCAGTCGTAGTCCTTCACCAACTCCAGCCATCGGCGTTGTCGCATATTCAAGTCTTTCTGGGTGAAGAAATATCGCAGACTCTGGTGGTCTGTATAGATCCTACACTGTGCTCCATACAGATAATGCCTCCATATCTTAAGAGCGAAGACCACCGCAGCCAATTCCAGATCATGAGTGGGGTAGTTCTGCTCATGGTCCTTGAGCTGCCTAGAGGCATAAGCAATAACCTTACCCCCCCTGCATAAGTACAGCTCCAAGTCCTAGCTTGGAGGCATCGCTGTACATATCGAAGTCCTGATTACTACAGGGTAGATGAGATCTTATTTATTACATCACCAACGATTTATTTATCAAGTAGTATAAGTCTATATACAGAAACTATCCGAACTCAGTGAGCTAGATGGGCTACCATCATACCCATAATAAAGAACATCATAGCGATGACTACCACCTCCTCGCTCATCTCCCCTTGGCCTGCCTCCCCTTGGCCGGCCTTCGGATCTTCTACCGTTTCCATCGGGTCTTCTTCTTCAATCTCGGGAACCTCCTCGACCACTTCAAGGTCTTCCTCGAACATCCCGGGGTCTTCCCCAAACATCTCGAGCATCTCGGGATCCTCCTCGAATGGCTCGGGATCCTCCTCGTACATCTCGGGATCCTCTTCGTACATCTCAGGGTCCTCCTCAAACATCTCAGGGTCCTCCTCGAACGGCTCGGGATCCTCTTCGTACATCTTTGGGTCCTCCTCAAACATCTCAGGATCCTCCTCTGAGTCCCCCAGATCGTCTGGAAACTCATGGCGGAGAAGTTGCTTACAGAGTTCCGTATATGAGAGACGGCACCCGTGCTGCCCCCAGGTCTGATGAGCTACCTCTCTCGCCCGATTGGGCAAGGAGCGAAGCAGAGCTCCGATCCTGTGATCATCCACGACTGGAAACCCTTCCTGCTCCAGTTTCCAGAATAGCCGGTCCAACTTCCCCATATTGCCTTGGATCCCAAGGACCGGACTATACTCCACCTCTTCTATTTGCTCCAGCAGCTCACGACTCCGCCCCTGGTAATGACTCGTGGTGCCAATCTCATGCAACATCTGGAATTGAAAAAAACAACACAGTCAGTACAGAACTGACAAAAACCAGTACAGAACTAGTTTTTCTTGTTTTTTTTCCAATTCACAAATATATACAGAGGAAAGCACACACGATAAACTCAGTTTCCTTCACCTTAATAATTACTATATTACATTTTTTCTATCCCAAAGCGACGTTACGCTAACGTACTTAGGGGCATGTGAACATCTTAAGGTAGCGGAATACTTAAATTTTATATATACATGCACCTATCTATCCTTCCTAACATGGTGACATGGAACTTAGCATAGTGACATCATGTTGGGACCGGGTGCATGTTGACATGGATACGGGTTCGTAATTTTAAAATTTAATTACGTGCAGCGGAAGATTTAGCATAAATAATTTCTCAAATTATTTTAACCACGTATCTAGCATGCAACCTTATGTTGTGGAGACATGATCATACATTTAAAATTTTGCAGCAAGTAAACTAATTTACTTAATACCTCGCGTAACTCGTAGAAAGGGACGAGATCCAACCGTAGCGTCCCTTGGAAGCTCTGCCTCTATTCGCGTCCACGTCGAGTTTTCTTCGGGATGACTTCGCAAAGTCACGAGTTTCGTGCCGACAAGAACTACTAGATTCTCCAAAGGCACGACAAGAATACCAAGAGAGAGATGGAAAGACTAACCACCAAACGAAGAACGGAATCAAGATTCCGGGAGGAAGGAAGGAGTCGCGCCCGCTTCTTCTTCTTCTTCAGCCTCTTCTTGGTGGTGGAAGCTCACGGCAACCGAAAGGAGGGCCTCTAGGGCCGGCGCCACTAGAGGAGGGAGAGGGAGAGAAGTAGAGGGAGAGAGGCTAGGCAAGAATCCTTGATCTCTTCGATTAATTTCCAAGCCTTGCCTTGGTACCTTTATATAGTAGCCTCTTAATCGCCAAGTCTTCTTTTAACGGAATAAATTTTCATAAGAAATTTATCTTATAAATTTTTCTATGAATTATTCCATTATGCCAAGTTTTTATCATAATTTAATTTACAATAAAAACAACCATGTCTCCCTTTTCTTATGGAAAGAAATTTCTTTATATAAACTTCTTTATATAAATTTCTTTATATAAATTTCTTCAGATAAATTTCTTTATCATGGTAAATCAATCTATTATTGATTTTATAAAATAAAATAAACCAATCCATGGTTCATTTTAATTTCCATGAAAAATAAATCGGTTTATATAAATTTCTTTATATAAATTTCTTTATATAAATTTCTTTATCATGGTAAATCAATCTATTATTGATTTTATAAAATAAAATAAACAAATCCATGGTTCATTTTAATTTCCATGAAAAATAAATCCGTTTATATAAATTTCTTTATCCATAATTTTATAAAACAAACCACGCGCGGTTTATTTTATAATTTGAACCAAACAATTTGGTTCTCCCCTTTTATTGTGGCCGGCCAAACAAAGAGGGTGGGGACCCTCTTTGGCCGGCCAAACCCAAGCCGAAACCGTACGAGTTAAACTCATTTAATTCGTCCAATAAGTCTTCAAAAGACTTAGCCATTTTATGCTTCCGATGCGTCTCTGAAAAATTCAGATTCGACTTATCTCTCTTGATCGGAAAATCTAATTTTCAACTCATTTTAAATCCCTCGGATTACTCGTAGTGCGTGTGACTAAATAGGCTTTCGATTTATGTTGGCCGTCTATAATCAACCAATTATAGAACGATCATGAGTGGCACCTAGTAGTACATCATGACCCCCAATTAATCGAAAGATCAACGGTTGATCTCAGAAACTATTCTAAAACCCTTCAGCAGCTTTAATGAATCGTGCCTCATTCCCTTCACCATCTTATACCCACTTGGTTCAGGACACGGTCTATGTGTGTCAGTCCCCACTAGGCTGACTACGTCACACCTAGCCCAAGTAATGTCTTTCTCGTCCAATGGATTCTAATTACTCTCATGTTTCTGAGAGATTCATACTCGGAACATGTGATGCTCTGGCCAGAGGCTTCGAGTAACAATCCGATGATAGGCCTTGGGTATACGTCTCCTCGCAAGGTGTGGTGAATCCTTTGTAGGCTGTTCAAACATCTTCGGGCATTTCGGCTTATACCCAATCATCCTGGGTCCACACCTCCTTGGAGATGCTTGCTTAAGATGTCAAAGTATAAGTCTTCATGACCAAGGTGACTTGAACACCGCAAGTCAAAGGAACATCGCACTTAAGCTGCAGTAAGAACTTCATTGACATATCTATATGTAGATTACCCTATGAAGTTTTACAGCTAGTCACTCCAATGAACTAGTTCCCTTAACTAGCATTCATGTTTATCTCCGGACATCCCAATGTCACCAGCCAGTGAGAATCAGCTGATTAGAGAATAACCCATGCTAGTCTCAACAGAATTGATAGTGTCCGTATTTATCAATTCATCGACTAGGGACAATTTCAATACTTCACAATTGCACATGTAGAGATAATCACTAGTTGTGAATTCATCACAAATTCTCTCATGCTGTGAATTGTATTGTGGACATTCAGTAAATGAGTTTAAGATCTTAATCAAATACACGAACATGTATACTCAAATAGTGAATATTCATTTATTAAAGTAAATGATTACAATCATAAGGCAATTGCCTTAGGACACTTCTCTCATATTACTAACAAACTCCCACTTGGCCTAATGCCAATCGCTACGGTATCCAATACCACAGGCTCTAACATGACCCTCAAACTTGCTTTGAGGCAAGGCCTTAGTTAAAGGATCCGCTAAATTCCTTTCAGTGGGAATTTTCTCAATTTGTATATCATTCCTACTTATAATCTCTCTGATCAGATGATAGCGGCGAAGCACATGTTTGGATCGCTGATGAGACCTTGGTTCCTTTGCTTGTGCAATAGCTCCATTGTTGTCGCAATAAACCGGTATTGCTTCATCAATGGTTGGAACCACACCAAGTTCTTAGACAAACTTCTTGATCCAGACTACTTCCTTTGCTGCTTCCGAAGCTGCAATATATTCCGCTTCCATGGTAGAATCCGCTACGGTGTCTTATTTGGAACTTTTCCAACTTATTGCACCTCCATTCAAAGTAAATACGGATCCAGACTGAGATTTGGAGTCATCCTTATCTGTCTGGAAACTGGCATCTGTATACCCACGTATTACCATATCTCCTTCTCCATATATTAGGAACACATCCTTAGTTCTTCTTAAGTACTTAAGGATTGTCTTGACAGCCGCCCAATGATCCATTCCTGGATCAGACTGGTATCTGCTCGTGATGCTCAGAGCATACGATACATCGGGCCTAGTACATAACATAGCATACATGATAGATCCTATCGCAGATGCATAAGGAATCTTATTCATGCAAATCCTCTCGTCTTCTGTGCGCGGACACATAGACTTTGAAAGGTTGATCCCATGCCTGATGGGAAGGTAACCTTTCTTGGATTTCGACATGCTAAACCTTTTTAGCACTCGGTCTATATATATAGACTACGAAAGACCAAGCAACCGTTTTGATCTATCTCTATAGATTCTAATCCCAAGGATATAGGTTGCTTCTCCCAGGTCTTTCATGGAGAAAGTTTTGGACAACCAAATTTTAACCGACTGTAAGACTGATATATCATTTCCTATAAGTAATATGTCATCGACATATAATACTAGGAATACGACTGCACTCCCACTAACCTTCTTGTACACACAAGGTTCGTCAGGATTTTGTGAGAAATCAAACTCTTTGATTGTCTCATCAAAACGGATGTTCCAGCTCCTGGATGCTTGCTTCAGTCCATATATGGATCGTCGAAGCTTGCATATTTTAGTTTTATCAACCGTTGTGAAACCTTCAGGTTGTATCATGTATACATCCTCAAGCAGGTTTCCATTAAGGAAAGTTGTTTTCACATCCATTTGTCATATCTCATAATCATAATGAGCTGCTATAGCCAGGAGCATCCGAATGGATTTAAGCATAGCTACTGGCGAATAGGTTTCGTCATAATCAATTCCTTGTTTCTGACGATATCCTTTTGCCACTAATCTAGCCTTAAAGGTAACAACATTACCTTCCATGTCGGTTTTCTTCTTGAAAACCCACTTGCACCCTATGGGCTTAATCCCTTCAGGTGGGTTAACCAAGTCCCATACTTGATTTTCGTACATGGAATCCATTTCCGACTTCATGGCTTCAAGCCATTTGTCCCTTTCTGAACTTTTTAGAACATCTTCATAACTGATAGGTTCATCATCGCTTATGAGTAACACGTCGTTCGATTCACTTATGAGAAATCCATATCTCTCTGGAATATTGCGTGTCCTATCAGACCTACAAAGAGATGGTGTTGTTTTAGGTTCAATTGATAGCTCATCATTATGAGTTATTGGTTGTGGGTCTAGACTAGGTGTCTCTGTAATGTCTATTGGAGTTTCTTGAACTTCATCAAGTTCAATGCCACTCCCACTATTTTCTTGTAAAAGAAATTCTTTTTCCAAAAACATAGCATGCCTTGAAACAAACACCTTTTGTTCCAAGGGATGATAGAATTGGTAACCCTTCGTTTCCTTAGGGTATCCAATAAATAGATATTTATCAGACTTAACATCCAATTTATCTGATACAGTCCGCTTCACATAAGCAGGACAACCCCATATTTTAAGGTGAGTTAAGTGAGGTTTCTTACTATTCCACGTTTCATATGGAGTAGTAGAGACTACCTTGGTCGGGACTCTGTTTTGCAAGTAAACAGCTATCTTAAGTGCATAGCCCCAAAAGGATTTTGGAAGAGTTGCATGGTTCATCATAGATCTAACCATGTCCATCAAGGTTCGGTTACGCCTCTCAGATACACCATTATGCTGTGGTGTATATGGCGGAGTCCATTGAGACAATATCCCATTGTCCCTAAGATAATCTTGAAACTCTTGACTTAAGTATTCACCACCCCGATCGGATCGAAGTTTCTTAATACTTTTGCCAAGCTATTTCTCTACTTCATTTCTGAACTCTTTGAATTTCTCAAAAGCTTCAGATTTGTGTTTCATCAAGAACACATACCCGAATCGTGAGTGATCATCGATAAAGGTAATGAAGTAGCTATAGCCTCCTTGTGCAAGAGTTGACATTGGTCCACATACATCAGTATGTATTAGACCAAGCAATTCTCCCACTGGATTACCTTTTCCGGAAAAGGGTAATTTGGCTATATTGCCTTTTAAGCATGATTCTCATGTATCAAATGAACCTGGTTCAAATGATTCCAGAATTTCACATCGGTGTAATTTGGTCATGCGTTTCTTACTTACATGGCCAAGACGACAATGTCACGTATAGGAGTCTATTCGATTATCTATTCGAGCACGTTTGTTGCTAACTTCGATATTGAAAACGTAACCGGATAAATCTAACGTGTAGATACCATTGCACAAAGTTCCGGTCCCATAAAGAACACCATTTAAAGTTATGTAACAACAATTGTTACTAAAAGTTAAATGATAACCCCTTTCATTCAAGCATGAAATAGATACAATGTTCTTTATTAATGAAGGAACAAAATAGCAATTATCCAATTCTAAGACACGTCCAGTAGGGAGCTTTAGCAAATATGTTCCGATGGCAACAGCAACAATCTTTGCTCCATTTCCAACTCGCAGATTCGCTTCTCCCTTGACGAGTCTTCTTCTATTCCTTAGCCCCTGTATGTCATTAAATATATGTGAGCTACACCCAGTATCAAGTACCCAGGTGGTTGAGGAAATAGAGTGACATTCAATAACGAAGATGCCTGAATAGGATGGGGCATCGGATGCCTTCTTCTTCAAGGACTCAAGATAAACCTTGCAGTTTCTTCACTAGTGGCCCTCCTTGCCACAATGATGGCAAGTGCCTTTTGGTGCTTTTTCAATCCTTTTGTCCTTAGGTAACTTATTGGTGTCCAAAATGGAACGCAAATTCAGAGAAGACATGATCGATTGATTATCCTAGAAATACAAATTGAGCTTATGTGAGAAGAATGATAAAGAATGCATCAACATACATTAATTAAATCCTATTTATTTTTCGAATTGAATAACCCTTTTTATCAATTCGGGAGATCGTAGAAACATCTCCAAATAGGTCGATATCCAACCATAGATAAGAACAACCATGGCTGTGGCCATCAAGTTATTCTTGGCTATGAAGGTAGGTAATTATACCGATTACATATCACATATATGTAACTATCACTTTATGCTATCAACTAATTGAATGTTTGCATAAATCATTGGGTTGTTAACTCATTAACAAGTATGCAACATTATACATAGCACCCAACTGCACCTCTCTTTACATCGACCTTGGCTGTGGCACAACAAATCGATGCTCCAAGCTTAAGGCTGACCCATTAATCAAGAAATAGTTTTAATATGGTTGGAGCTCATTCAACCGTTTAGTCAGGCTTGGATGTGTCCAACAACCAAAACTAAGGATTGACCTCTGACTCCAACCATATTAATCATAAACTAATTCCATGGTTTGAACATGTTGAGGTTCAAGCCGGGCATGGATGTGTCCATCAACCCAAACGAGAAACAAAACTCCGGTTCTAACCATATTAATGGAAGGTGTTGGCCTTAATATTTTGTAAGGGGTTTTGGGTCTCATCCTTTTCTTTCTAAGCACATTCATGACATATAATTATGTCATATTCTAACGATTTCCTTAATAAAGTATGTATGTGACTTAATTTATCAAGTCTCATTAATTGAATTAGGAACCGGATTTCCTAATTCTAATTTCACACTTTATTCAAGGAATTGTTTTGGAAAATAATTTCCTAAATTGTCATAATCAATTTTAGAAATAATATGTTTAAGACTTTGATTTCTCTAAATCAAATCTTATTAAATTAAGAGACAGATTCCCTTAATTCAACCACATATTATTTTCATGAAAATCTTATTTAAGGAAATATACTCTATAGGAAACAATTTTCCTAATTAATTTTAGAGACAATAATATGTAAGAGCATCACCTCATAAATCAAATTAGAAAATTATTGTTTGAGAATCACCTCAAAAATTTCCAAGATTTGATCACATATTTTATTTATGGAAAATTAATATCAATAAATAACTTAATTTGGACGGCTCCCCGAGGCTCAAACCAAAATAAGAATTCATTGATAATATAATTTGAACGGCTCCCTGAGGCTCAATCCAAATTAAACATTTGACAATTTAAATTCAATTTAGGAAATTTAATTATAACAACTAACTTTAAATTGGACGGCTCCCCGAGGCTCAATCCAAAATAAAGAATTTTGAAATAATTTAATTTCCAATTATGAATTTAAATGCCAATTAATATTCCCATAATTTGTCTAGACTTTCTTGAAAGAAAGTGCCCAAAATTGTGAGCTTTCTATAAATGGAAAGTTTCCAAAAATAAAAAATTTTCAGAATAATTGTAAGTTTCTGGTACAAAGAAAACTTACGTATTTCCAAAATTAGAAAATTTCCAAAATAGAAAATTTCTAAAATTGGAAAATTTCCAAAAATGGAAAGTTTTCACAATTATCATAAAATTTTAGAAACAGTGATATTTCGAAAGTTTGGGAAATTTCATGAGGATTTCTAAACTTTGAAATTCCTAAATCTAAAATTTACCATAATTGGAAAGTTTCCATAATTGAAAATTTTTCCAAAATTGAGATCATGACAAAGTTTTCTGCAAAACAATTATATGATTATGTCGAACACTAACCGGCTCTGATACCACTGTTGGGACCGGGTGCATGTTGACATGGATGCGGGTTCGTAATTTTAAAATTAATTACGTGCAGCGGAAGGTTTAGCATAAATAATTTCACAAATTATTTAACCACACATCTAAGCATGCAACCTTATATTGTGTAGACATGATCATACATTTAAAATTTTGCAGAAATGTAAACTAATTTACTTATACCTCGCCGTAACTCGAAGGAAGGGACGAGATCCAACCGTAAGCGTCCCTTGGAAGCCTCCACCTCTATTCGCGTCCACGCCGAGTTTCTTCGGGATGACTTCGCAAAGCCACGAGTTTCGTGCCGACAAGAACTACTAGATTCTCCAAAGCGGACAAGAATACCAAGAGAAGAGATGAAAAAACTAACCACCAAACGAAGAACGGAATCAAATTCCGGGGAGGAAGGAGAGTTGCGCCCCCCGCTTCTTCTCTTCTCACGGTAGCTTGTGCTTGGTGATTGAAGCTCACGGCGCTTAGGGCGGCGGCCTAGAGGAGGGAGAGGGAGAGAAGGAGAGAGAGAGAGGGCTTATTCCTAAGAATCTCTTAGATTTGATTTCTAAGCCTTGCCTTGGGTCCTTTATATAGTAGCCTCTCAATCGCCAAGTCTCCTTTTTATGGAATAAATTTTTATAAGAAATTTATCATATAAATTTTTCTATGATTTATTCCATCATGCCAAGTTTTTATCATAATTTTAATTTATGATAAAAGCAACCATGTCTCCCTTTTTTTTTATGGAAAGAAATTTCTTTATCATGGTAAATCAATTCATTATTGATTTTATAAAATAAAATAAATCAATCCATGGTTCATTTTAATTTCCATGAAAAATAAATTTCTTAATATAAATTTCTTTATATAAATTTCTTTATTTTATAAAATAAAATAA
>JAGFNQ010004654.1:0-31721 GCA_024364735.1 Boesenbergia rotunda
AGAATTTGACATTTTAAATGATCGACACATTGCGAAGATCAAAGGGTCGCCTTTCAGTTTTTTCCTGGACATACAAGAATTGCAGCATATCCGTGGAATTTTGGTTAATATATTTGAAAGTTGGGATTCAACCTCGCAAGGTTTTAAATTCTCAGGTAATAGTTTTAGTTATGAATTGTAGACAATATCTATAGTATCTATAGTAAGATAAGACAGTAATATAGATGGCCTGAAATTATTAGTTTTTGATAAAGTTTAATCATTTCATTTTAGGGCTACTGAGGGACTGAAGTGAAAATGACTTCAGGCCCTCGGTAGGCCTGAAATAAAATCATTTCAGGCCTACCGAGGGCCTGAAGTTATTTTAGTTCAGGCCCTCGGTAGGCCTGAAATGAATACATTTCAGGCCCACCTCGGGCCTGAAATGAATACATTTCAGGCCCACCTCGGGCCTGAAATGTATTCATTTCAGGCCCTCGTCGGGCCTGAATTGAATTCATTTCAGGCCCAACGTGGAATAATTTCAAGCCTCTATTTTTGATGATAACTAAATTTTGTAATTGTTTCAGGTGTACCGGTTGCGTTCTCCAGACGAGATGTTGCTTTGATACTGGATATAGTGGACCGTGGTGTTTCGGTCCCTATTAATTCAACTAAAGCATCGGGTGACCTCTATCGTACTTCTCAAAAGAAAAACAACCTACAAGAACAAGACTTGAGGAGTTACTTAAACATTTTTCTAAAAGTGTTGAATCAGAGGATGATGTGTTATTAGTGTGTAAATTTTATATTTTGTATATATTTGTTTGTGTTTTATTTTCGTCTAGTACATATAAGGTTCCTCTAGGTCTTGTAGATATAGTAGATGATTATGACAATCTAGGTAGATTCAATTGGGTAGAAGCTATCCATCAATTTTTGTCTCCACAAATACCTAAGATTGGGGACTTATTTTCATCAACTCAGGGAAACGAGAGCACCACCAACCTCCCTTACCTAAAGGGATTTGCAGGGCTTTTGGCAGTGGAGTAGAATTAGCTTGTTAAATTTTATAATATTTTGATGTCATTAATGTATTTGGCTGCAAAAATTTGTGTAGGCATGGTTTTTGGAGCATGTACCAATTCAAAAACCATTCAATGTTGAAGGGCCCCGAATAAATAAGTGGAGGAATATTCCTTCGCATATTAGTAGGGTGAGGGGCCTTGTCGACGGACTCTCGTCCGAAGAGGTAATTATTCTTAAATGTGATCTATCTGAGTTAGATAGAGAGGTAGTAACATTTGTGTACTTCGTAATTGACAGGTTATTGTTGAATTAATTCCTACCCTACATGAGAACACATTGTTTGAGAACCTTGATATCGGTGATGACATACCACGGGCAATGGAGACATCAGAAGGAGATGTTAGGCTATGTGGTGAATGCATTCTTAAGGACAACCGAATCAAGGAGCTAACAGAGGAGAATATATGTTTGAATGAAAGGGTTAAGGAATTACTTTCAATTATTGAAAAAAAAGGCATGGAGGGTCAAGAAAGCTATCCTGTAGTCGATCCTCTTTCTGATCCAGTATCTTGTACACCTAGGAGAGGACGTGACCGAACTCGGTATGATTACAGGGATACTCCAATTGACAGTCCAGTATGGCACCAGCTTTTACCTAAGGGGAAGCGGGACAGGAAACAAATATCAATTGTTATGGACAAGGGAAAAAGGAAACTTAGTGAGGAGGATATGGATGAAGCAAGAGGAAACATTTACGATGTAATGGAAGTCATGTCTGAAGAAGACATAGAGGAGGAAACAAGAAGAACCTCCGAACTATACAAAACGAGACAACAAGGCATTGATGTAAGTGTGTTAATTTCATTTAAAATACATCAATTGTATTGAATTTGGTCAATAATTAGTTTGGGCTAAATAAATTTTATTGATGTAGTTTGTGAAGAAACATTTTATGAATACAAAGAAGAAAAATAAAGATAAACAAGTGGTCTACCTGATAAATAGATTGGAGAATCTAAAGTAAGTTACAAAATATTATAGTTTAGGTTAGTTTTTATATATTCTCTTATGTAATATATAATCATATCAATTTACATGGCAGGTTGGCAAATGAATTTATCTGGGAGGATGTACCCTTTGCTTTGAATTTGCATTCATTCTTACAAATCCTCAATGGAGAGGTTTTTACAAAAGGCGAGGTCATTGATGCCTTTTGTAAAATTTTATTTAGAGGAGCATCCGCATGTGGTAGGTCATACAACAAGTCAATATATTGTTCAACCTTCTTCACAGTAAGTGATGTATATTAATTAAACAGATATATTGTACAAGACCTAATATTATGATATGGGTATTATTAATTTTGTGAATGCATATTTGTAGGCATCAATCAGATCGTCAAGAAAGATTTCCCTGCAACAAGTGACGAAGACTGATATGCTTGAACAAGGGTTTAGATTTATTTTAATCCCTTTGTGCAGTGATAATACACACTTTCACTTGTTGGCGGTGGATACAGAATCCATGACTTTTAATCATTTTAATTCTCTTGCTAGTGGTCGTAAATATAAGCATGAATTTGACACAGCGGTGAGCTACCTTCCTTTATTCTTATATATGGTCATCATTTTCTCTAAAATGTCATTGATGGTGATTAATAAATTCATGATATGTTTGACAGGTAAAAGAACTTAAACAATATACTCGCGAGGAACTTACGGCTATTCATCCGTATCTACAAAGTCATCATCCCTTGGACAAATGGCCCTCCGTCAGACAAAAATGTCCCCAACAAGAACATAGGTAACTAAATGAGGAAGAACTTTCTTATTTTTTAAAATAAGAAAGTATTTTATAAACCCACTTATTGAAATCTAAAAAAGTGTTTGTTAATTTCAGCGTGGACTGTGCCTTCTTTGTCATGCAATATGTTCGATGTCTCCTATATGATGAGAAGATGGATTTCAAACAAGGAGACATGAGTAGAATCAGATTTGAGCTGACAGTTAATATTCTGAGAGACATGTTTTGTAAAACTTGAGATAATCTGAAAACTGTATTGGTGATGTAAAAATCCATTGCTGTTGATTGACATCCATTTGTATGTAAAAATCTCCTTATGTGGATGTTGTTATGATTATGTAGATGTTGTTATTCTATATAATATATTGTCAACAAAAACAAAACAATTGGGTGATGTTTATTCAAATCCAGTTGTTGCACTATTGTGTGCCAAGTGATACAGTCAGATATAATAACTGATAATGCACTGTTGTGTGCCAGTTGCTGCACTGTTGTGTGCCAAATGATCTATTCTGTCACATCTTGTAGGTAAATATAGATTATTATTCTAAAAATCATTATATAATCTAATCAACAATATATATTATATAAATCAGATATAGGAAAACCTATAGGATGATATATTCTGTCACTGTTGGGTTCTGCACTGTTTTGAGCAAAACCCACTGATGGAACTAAACTAAACCTATAGGTTTGGAAAAAATTATAATTTGATGTTTCGGACACCTAATCTACATTCTCCAACCTCAACCCAAACTACTGATAATGGATTTTCAGAAATCCAGATATGGGAGGGCCATCAGTGGGTTTTGCTCAAAATCCACTGATGGAACTAAACTAGCTTTATAGCTTTGGAAAAAATTATAATTTGAGGTTTCCGACACCTAAAATACTTTCTAGAACCTCAACCCTAACTACTGATAATGGATTTTCAGAAATCCAGATATGGGAGGTCCATCAGTGGGTTTTGCTCAAAACCCACTGATGGAACTAAACTACACCTATACTTTGGAGAAAATTATAATTTGAGGTTTCCGACACCTAAAATACTTTCTCCAACCTGATCCCTAACTGTTGATAATTTTTTTTTCATTAATCCAGATATGGGATGTCCATCAGTGGGTTTTGCTCAAAACCCACTGATGGAACTAAATTACACCTATAGGTTTGGAAAAAATTATAATTTGATGTTTCCGACACCTAAAATACTTTCTCCAACCTCATCAATGGGTCCTTCAGTGGAGTTGAGGTGTTACAAACCTCAAATTATAATTTTGAGGCCCACGTTGGGCCTGAAAGAAGACAATTCAGGCCCAGCGTGGACCTGAAATAAAAATATTATTTGAGGACCACCCTTAACCATATAATATTTTGACTTCATCCCCCAAGTTGGATTACATATTTTATCCCTAAACCCTAAAATACTCTCTCCAACCTCACCCCTAAATACTGATAATGGTTTTGTAGAAATCCAGATATCGGAGGTCCATTTGTGGGTTTTCAGCAAAACCCACTGATGGAAATAAACTAGACTTATAGCTTTGAAAAAAATTATCATTTGAGGTTTAGGACACCTAAAATACTTTCTAGAACCTGAACCCTAACTACTGATAATGGATTTTCAGAAATCCAGATATGGGAAGTCCATCAGTGGGTTTTGCTCAAAACTCACTGATGGAACTAAACTACACCTATAGGTTTGGAAAAAATTATAATTTGAGGTTTAGGACACCTAAAATACTTTCTCCAACCTCATCCCTAACTGTTGAAAATGCTTTTTCACAAATCAAGATATAGGAGGTCCATCAGTGGGTTTTGCTCAAAACCCACTGATGGAACTAAACTATACCTATAGGTTTGGAAAAAATTATAATTTGATGTTTCCGATACCTAAAATACTTTCTAGAACCTCAACCCTAACTACTAATAATGGATTTTCAGAAATCCAGATATGGGAGGTCCATCAGTGGGTTTTGCTCAAAACCCACTGATGGAACTAAACTACACCTATAAGTTTGGAAAAAATTATAATTTGAGGTTTAGGACACCTAAAATACTTTCTCCAACCTCATCCCTAACTGTTGATAATGCTTTTTCACAAATCAAGATATGGGAGGTCCATCAGTGGGTTTTGCTCAAAACCCACTGATGGAACTAAACTATATCTATAGGTTTGGACAAAATTATAATTTGATGTTTCCGACACCTAAAATACTTTCTAGAACCTCAACCCTAACTACTGATAATGGATTTTCAGAAATCCAAATATGGGAGGTCCATCAGTGGGTTTTGCTCAAAACCCACTGATGGAACTAAACTACACCTATAGGTTTGGAAAAAATTATAATTTGAGGTTTAGGACACCTAAAATACTTTCTCCAACCTCATCCCTAACTGTTGAAAATGCTTTTTCACAAATCAAGATATGGGAGGTCCATCAGTGGGTTTTGCTCAAAACCCACTGATGGAACTAAACTATACCTATAGGTTTGGAAAAAATTATAATTTGATGTTTCCGACACCTAAAATACTTTCTAGAACCTCAACCCTAACTACTGATAATGGATTTTCAGAAATCCAGATATGGGAGGTCCATCAGTGGGTTTTGCTCAAAACCCACTGATGGAACTAAACTACACCTATAGTTTTGGAGAAAATTATAATTTGAGGTTTAGGACACCTAAAATACTTTCTCCAACCTCATCCCTAACTGTTGATAATGTTTTTTCACAAATCAAGATATGAGAGGTCCATCAGTGGGTTTTGCTCAAAACCCACTGATGGAACTAAACTATACCTATAGGTTTGGAAAAAATTATAATTTGATGTTTCCGACACCTAAAATACTTTCTAGAACCTCAACCCTAACTACTGATAATGGATTTTCAGAAATCCAGATATGGGAGGTCCATCAGTGGGTTTTGCTCAAAACCCACTGATGGAACTAAACTACACCTATAGGTTTAGAAAAAATTATAATTTGAGGTTTAGGACACCTAAAATACTTTCTCCAACCTCATCCCTAACTGTTGAAAATGCTTTTTCACAAATCAAGATATGGGAGGTCCATCAGTGGGTTTTGCTCAAAACCCACTGATAGAACTAAACTATACCTATAGGTTTGGAAAAAATTATAATTTGATGTTTCCGACACCTAAAATACTTTCTAGAACCTGAACCCTAACTACTGATAATGGATTTTCAGAAATCCAGATATGGTAGGTCCATCAGTGGGTTTTGCTCAAAACCCACTGATGGAACTAAACTACACCTATAGTTTTGGAGAAAATTATAATTTGAGGTTTAGGACACCTAAAATACTTTCTCCAACCTCATCCCTAACTGTTGATAATGTTTTTTCACAAATCAAGATATGGGAGGTCCATCAGTGGGTTTTGCTCAAAACCCACTGATGGAACTAAACTATACCTATAGGTTTGGAAAAAATTATAATTTGATGTTTCCGACACCTAAAATACTTTCTAGAACCTCAACCCTAACTACTGATAATGGATTTTCAGAAATCCAGATATGGGAGGTCCATCAGTGGGTTTTGCTCAAAACCCACTGATGGAACTAAACTACACCTATAGTTTTGGAGAAAATTATAATTTGAGGTTTAGGACACCTAAAATACTTTCTCCAACCTCATCCCTAACTGTTGATAATGTTTTTTCACAAATCAAGATATGGGAGGTCCATCAGTGGGTTTTGCTCAAAACCCACTGATGGAACTAAACTAGCCCTATAGCTTTGGAAAAATTTATAATTTGAGGTTACTGACACCTAAAATACTTTCTAGAACCTGAACCCTAACTACTGATAATGGATTTTCAGAAATCCAGATATGGGAGGTCCATCGGTGGGTTTTGCTCAAAATCCACTGATGGAACTAAACTACACCTATAGGTTTGGAAAAAATTATAATTTGAGGTTTAGGACACCTAAAATACTTTCTCCAACCTCATCCCTAACTGTTGATAATACTTTCTCCAACCTAAAATACTTTCTCCAACCTCATCCCTACTTTCTCCAACCTATAGCTTTATTTCAGGCCCACCTCGGGCCTGAAATATCTTTATTTCAGGCCCACGTTGGGCCTGAAATAACTTTATTTCAGGCCCAAGGTGGGCCTGAAATAAAGATTTTTCAGGCCCATAGTGGGCCTGAAATACATTTATTTCAGGCCCACCGTGGACCTGAAATAAAAAAATTTCAGGCCCACAGTGGGCCTGAATTAAATATTATTTGAGGACCACCCTTAACCATATAATATTTTGACCTCTTCCCCCAAGTTGGATTACATATTTTATCCCTAAAGCCTAAAATACTTTCTCCAAACCTCACCCCTAACTACTGATAATGGTTTTGTAGAAATCCAAATATGGGAGGTCAGCAAAACCCACTGATGGAACTAAACTAGACCTATAACTTTGAACAAAATTATAATTTAAGGTTTCGGACACCTAATCTACATTCTCCAACCTGAACCCTAACTACTGATAATGGTTTTTCAGAAATCCAGATATGGGAGGTCCATCAGTGGGTTTTGCTCAAAACCCACTGATGGAACTAAACTACACCTATAGGTTTGGAAAAAATTATAATTTGAGGTTTAGGACACCTAAAATACTTTCTCCAATCTCATCCCTAACTGTTGATAATACTTTCTCTAACCTAAAATACTTTCTCCAACCTCATCCCTACTTTCTCCAACCTATAGCTTTATTTCAGGCCCACCTCGGGCCTGAAATATCTTTATTTCAGGCCCACGTTGGGCCTGAAATAACTTTATTTCAGGCCCAAGGTGGGCCTGAAATAAAGATATTTCAGGCCCATAGTGGGCCTGAAATACATTTATTTCAGGCCTATAGTGGGCCTGAAATACATTTATTTCAGGCCCACCGTGGACCTGAAATAAAAAAATTTCAGGCCCACAGTGGGCCTGAATTAAATATTATTTGAGGACCACCCTTAACCATATAATATTTTGACCTCTTCCCCCAAGTTGGATTACATATTTTATCCCTAAAGCCTAAAATACTTTCTCCAAACCTCACCCCTAACTACTGATAATGGTTTTGTAGAAATCCAAATATGGGAGGTCAGCAAAACCCACTGATGAAACTAAACTAGACCTATAACTTTGAACAAAATTATAATTTGAGGTTTCGGACACCTAATCTACATTCTCCAACCTGAACCCTAACTACTGATAATGGTTTTTTAGAAATCCATATATGGGAGGTCCATCAGTGGGTTTTGCTCAAAACCCACTGATGGACCTCCCATATCTGGATTTCTGAAAAACTATTATCAACAGTTAGGGATAAGGTTGGAGAAAGTATTTTAGGTGTCCATAACCTAAAATATATAATTTTTCCAAAGCTATAGGTGTAGTTTAGTTCCATCAGTGAGTTTTGCTCAAAACCCACTGATGGACCTCCCATATCTGGATTTCTGAAAAACCATTATCAGTAGTTAGGGTTGAGGTTGGAAAAAGTATTTTAGGTGTCCTAAACCTCAAATTATAATTTTGTCCAAAGCTATAGGTGTAGTTTAGTTCCATCAGTGTGTTTTGCTGACCTCCCATATCTGGATTTCTACAAAACCATTATCAGTAGTTAGGGGTGAGGTTTGGAGAGAGTATTTTAGGGTTTAGGGATAAAATATGTAATCCAACTTGGGGGATGAAGTCAAAATATTATATGGTTAAGGGTGGTCCTCAAATAATATTTTTATTTCAGGCCCACGCTGGGCCTGAATTGTCTTCTTTCAGGCCCACCGTGGGCCTGAAATAAATGTATTTTAGGCCCACGTTGGGCCTGAAATAACTTTATTCAGGCCCACCTTGGGCCTGAAATAAAGTTATTTCAGGCCCGACATGGGCCTGAAATAAAGATATTTCAGGTCCTCGGTAAATTTGTGAAAATCATCCGAGGGCCTGAAAATTTCCTTTTAATTTTGATATGTGTTATATATTTGAAATACAAAAAATATACCTAAGTTATTTGTAAAATAACTGTAAAAAAAAAGTTACCGTTTAGGGCCTGAAATCCTCTATTATCAGGCCCAGCAGTTAGTGAGCTATATAGGGTCCTTGGGTCCCTAGTGGTAAGCAATCGTCTCGTAGATCGTGATTTGTTGCCTATAGCTTTGAAGTTAGCGTGCTTACCTCCATTGGAGTTGTGGTGGCCGACATCCTCTTCATCGGACTAGTCGAAAGGTACGTAACAAAATTTTTTGTTTTTTTCATTTCAGTGTAGTTTTTGCTTCTGACCTAGGGTTACCGATTGTTGCCACTCAATGACCGAATGTGAGGATACCCTTGACGAACGAAATCTAAGTGTCATTTTTGCATTAGTTTCGCATAATTTTTGTTTGATGGTTCCTAAGTTCGGAATCCGGTACAAATCATTTCACATAAGTTCGGAAGCTACGGTTAAGGGTGGTACAAATCATTTCACATATATATATTGGCTGAGAAAAATTCGACTGCTACCCATCCGAACCACAAATTAATATTTTATTGATAAAGTGGTTCGGTTGTCTCGAAAATGTATTTGATAAAGTCATTCTTTGGCGGGAGGGGTATAAAAGTAACTTCACTATATAGGATGCGCCCTTTGGTATAATAGAAACCATGGTACTCCTTTCGGTAATTACGAATAGTTAGATACGCCCTTTAGTAAATTGCCGTTTTACCTTTCAAGCGTGTATAGTCTTGTCAAAATATCTTCTTAGTCTCATTTTAAAATGATCAAAATACCCTCTAACTATCTCAATTTATATGAATTAGGTAATAATAATTAAAAAATTGAAATTATATTATATTGAATTAGAGGTTTACAGTGGAAAAATGATTTTTTCCCAATCTTTTTACTCCTTGTTTTATTTTGCCAAAGGGAAGAAAAAAGAATATCATTGAAGAAATTTAAACCCAAAATATTCTCTTATCAATCTCATTTGGATTTGTATTGAGGTAAAATTATCAATTTGATAGGCTTCCGATTTAGCTATTACAAATTGTTAATTTTTTTTTTAAAAAATTATAATATAGAAGTCGACATATATTATTATTTATTTGTTATATTTTAAATCTTAAATTGCAATAATCTTAAATTGTTGACGACGGAAGTCTGATCAAATTGCAATGTTGTTGCAGCTTTGGTTCACTATCCTTCCTTTCTATTTAGCTACACGAGCATAAACTATACGTGACCCAAGCTCTATGCCCCTTAACAACATGGTTCGATCGCGATCGCAGCCCATCCGGGCACGACACATTTAAGTAAGAGCACACGATAAGTCGACTATGTACGAATAAGCGACTGGCACATATCCTTCTCGAGGCAACATCTCTCGCCTAGATGCACTTTTATGGTCTACCAAAAACGAAGGGCAGCAATGCTTTACCTTGACATCTCAGAAACTTGCTGCAAATATTATGGCAGTTTGGCACACCCAGCTAGCTTGACATGCCCCTTGTTGGATCCCACATCCTTTGGACCTAAGTTCCGATGATAAACTTGTCTCCGGTCCATTCGAATTGGCTCATTTTAACCATCAAAATTTTTCCACGACATTATCGAAACAGTGAGTTAATACTGTGAATTCAGGTGCCTTGGAAAAAATTGTAAGTTTCTTTCTTGTTTCCTTCGTCGCTTAAGTATCTGAATCACACACATGAATCAGAGCTTCCAAACAATGAGAGTCATCCTCTACGTCAAAGAGGCTGCAGAACAAAACTTACCACTCGCAAATCAGTCATCAACAAGCTCATATCTGCAGTTTACTCTGGACCAACAATTCAAGAAATAGAAAGTCCGGAACCTTTCAGACCAAGCATTCTTCGACTCCACCTTGGTGACGATCTCTTGAACTTGATGTGTTTCCACTTTGAGCTAAATCTGTGTCCTAGAAAAATGAAACCTCTGCCGGATATCTGTGCCAGAGAAGAGCTTAGGGAAGTCGGAGAATCAGATGAAGATTTGCAGAATAGCTGATGATGGTTACAAGTGGAGAAAGTACTGCCGGAAAGTCCATCAAGAATTTAACTCCTTCCCAACAGGTTTAGATCTTTCATTATGATGTTGAAAGTATTGTTCTTGCAATACTTCTTGCTGTCAAGGTTTTGGCAATTACCTCATCCAAATTTTTGATAAACCAAAAGAATAGTCAGTAAACAGACTACACAAGAAATAACATTGCGAAAGAGAAGGATATTATTTGTTGTTTCCATTAAGAAATACTATAATATCTCAAACTCTAAGGAGAAATACTATAAATATTCTTACAATTTGTTTCTTTCAGTGAAGATAACTCATTAAAGAGATAAATCACAAGCCTACATTAATTCAGAGAAAAATCAATGAAAATACACTACCACCGTATTGATGATGACGCCTTTCGATTAAATACGCAATGTAATCTAAATAAAATCTAAAAAGCTGGCATATAATTTAACACTTGAATCTTTAAAGTTACATATAGTAGTTTATAATATTTCTCGAAATTATAAACCAAGGCTAAAGCTTATTACACATGCGACCATAAACAAAGAACCTTTTTAACTACGCTCCAGTTTTATGACTTAATTAGAGGCCAGAAAGGCATCTAATTATATTTAAAGATCAATCTTTTTTTTTTTTTAGCAATTTTCATAGAATCAATTCGGATAACCTTTACTCGCTACTGCCATGTTTACAATCTGGCCCCCACCATCAACTCCCTAATTCTCATAAACTATACAATGTTTCTTCTTACGAGCCTAGCATAAATTATCACGACCGAGTTGATTCTGGTACTGCCTTTGTCCCAACAGTTGCAATCATCATGGACAGTGTCGTCCTACCACTTGGTGGTTGATGATTTCCCTCCCCGAGATGCTGACATTGATATCTCGGCTGGTCATCATTTCCCCATCATCCCACCTCTCTGGGATGTTGATGATCTGTCATTAGTGATTTTCCCATCATCCTGGTCGACTTCTGACCACTAATGATATTCTAATCATACCACTTCCATGAGACATTGATGTGAATACCCAAGGGGAATCAATAGTGGTTGGAAGTTGTCTAGGATGATAGGAAATCCAACAATGGTTAGGACATCAGTGTCCCAAGGAGGTGGGATGATGGAAAAATGATCATCAGGACATCGACAGTCGGGGGAATTATCATCAGCCATGGAAGGTGGGACAACATTGTCCATGATGACAGGTGGATGATCAATGATTGTCCAGCATGGAAGTGAAATGTCCGATGTATGTCGGATGCCAAAATCACTCCAGCATCAAGGTTCAACTCACTCTTACAATTGTTGTATCACTACTGTCATATCGATAATCATATCCCTACCATGTACTTGTTAAATCTCCAAAAATATAAAAGCTTCTTGTTACAAGCCTAAACTCTTGCCAGATTGACAAACATATACCCACCAAAAACTCGTGTATAAGGTTTCTTCTTCCAAGCCTCCCCTCATCAATGCCATAGTATGTTCCCACCAAAAACCCATGTATAAGGAATTTTCTTACAAGCCTTAACTCATGCATGCCAGATTGTCAGATATGCCCCTATAATAAACTTACTAATTTTCCAAAATTATACTGAGCTTTGCCTAGAAGCCTTAACATTAATTATCTTTTATTGGAAACCCTTCGACTACAGCTCCAGTTCTTATGAGGAGATCCCTGTCATTGCCCCCCTGGTTCTCACGGCTACTATTAGACAACGCCGTCGCTGTTTGCCGTGTCTACAGAAGAGCCGCGCCTCATTCCCAGTTAGGAAGCATTGCCATTTCCGGAATTTTCAACGCCACTCGCGGCCTTGCACTTCTCCATCAGAGTTGTTGCGGAGCGTGGTGGGAGAGGGGAAGGAGAACCGTATCCCTGTTCCTGGAATCAGTGGCCCTACAGAGACACCTGTCGCCGACATTGCTGTCCCTGACCCAGACAGCGAGCGTGCTTAAAGTTTTGGGTCAAATCAAATAATGCAGAAGTGTCAGCTGCATGTGGTCTGACATCGTGTTAGCATCACACTACCACTACTTTCGGTGGTAATGCGTTAGTCACGAGGGAATTGTCCTTTCCCTCGGTGTGTGTGTGTAAAGTATCTCATAGGAGGGTGGCTTTATTAGCTGGAAGCACATGTAAAGGATGGACGATGGGGCCTAATGAGCACCCGCATCCTCTCGTCTTCCTCTATATAACCGCCTTGGTCATCTCATTGCAAGACACACAGACGAACTCTGGGTCTTACTTTGAGCTTTGTAATTGTTTCCTCCTGGGCACTTTCTAATAAAAGTCTTGAGTTTTTCCTTCTCATTATCTTTTATTGGAAACCCTGTTTCTCCACGTCACTCATCTTATGGTATCGGCAAACTTGTCCCCATTGCCAAAACTCATTAATGTTTCCAAAACTATACAAGTCCTCTACAGTTATTCCATGATCTTATGTCACCTTTAACAAGAAACTAACCACCCTCTGCAGGATGTTTCATTTCCTTTCACCTATATTTTACAACAACATTGGGTGACCATTTAAACGAAATCACTAATTCCACTCCATTCCATAACAAAGGCAAGTTTCTATTCTACTAGTAAGAAAACAAATAATTGAAATAAACTTTTTACAAGCATACTATAAGAAACTGCTAGTAGTTAGGTGTAGCTTCCATAAATATTAAATAAGAGAAAATAGTAACATGGTATAGAAATTGTTCATGGACAAATAAATTCCAGTGTTAGACAAATTAAATTGATTAGAGTTCAATGGGCACAGGAAAGGAGACACAAAGAAAATTCATGCAATTTGAATATTACTATAGCCAACATCAAAGAGTTGAGGCCTAGGACTAACATGGTATGGCCAGAGTAAAAAGCTCATCCAATCTTAAGTTCGATAACATGATAATATGGACAATTAATTTCATATTAAAGAGAAAGAAAAATGAAAAAAAAAAAAACTCCCATTTCCTTTCTTGATGGCTTACCGGAGTTACTATAGATGCACCAACCCACGTTGGAATGCCAAGAAACAAGTAGAGAGGTCGTTGGAAGATCCAGAGATGTTAATAGTGGCCTATGAAGATCTCCACCTGCATGATACCTCATATTACCTCCTACCTAGGGCCTAAGAATATTTTAGTGTGGGCAGTTGCATTGTGAAGAAGCCAAACTCAAATGATAGGTCTTCTTGCTAACGGTCCAGATTATGCTTCAAAGGAATCTACAGTGCTAAAACCCCTGTCTTGGTGACACAACAACCTTTGCCTGAAGCAGATGAAACAGGAAGGAAAACTGCTAGATAAGAGTACTCACATTGTAGATGACAGTATGCAGGGAGGATGACATGCATACATCTGAAGGGTTGCTAGAGGATGTTGTGCCCTTGCTGGTGAGGAAGCCATGAAATCTAACCAATTATCCATACAAGTACAATCTTTCATCAGAAGAATATTCCCCATCATCTTCAACCTCCACATGGAGACGTAACTCTTCTTACCTTGTCCCCACGGGACGGACTGATAGTTAGCGCTTGCGGTATTACCAGCTTGAGGTCTGAGGGTCAAAAACTGGCAAAGCCGCTGTTCCCACCCTCCTCATGCGCTAGCCACAACATCCGGTCTAGTAGTCCCCTTAATTTACCTCCTCCGTGTTGGTCCTGGGATGGATTGGCGGGGGCACTGAAGGCGAGCGACTCGCCTTTTGCCACTGTAACTCTTCTTACCTTGATTTAGATATGCTTTCAAGCATTCTGTTCATCTAACCTCGATTAAGGCATACTTTCTAGCATCCTGTGGGTTACAAAATAGACTAATATACATTGAAATTGGGTATCAGATAAGTCAGAATGTGATGTAACTTTGATGGAAATCAGTAATTGAATAATATGCTTCTATGAAATATAATATACATCATTTGAATTATTATACCATTTAATGATACATTCACTTATTTAATCTTCTACCAGAGTTAATCTAGCAATTCATTAAGAGCAAATTTTTCATATTTATTTTTTCCATTGCCGTTCCATGCATTTATCTTATTATCCTCAACTCTGCTATTCCACTGTCTTCTTCTTTTAGATCCACCACGATAACTTTCTAGGAGCTCTATGATAAGATTTTTCTTTCAGCAAAGATAATATTTAAATCCTTCCTCTTTTTCCTCCCAATCGGCCTTGTTATCAATATTTAGCCATAAATATCTTGTTAAATAAATGGCACGAACTTAATTTAGTTTTCAAATAAATCTGTTGCAATGCTTATCCTCCTCTCAATGAACCTTACCCAAACTTTTATGATGTCACTAATGCCACTTTTATTCTTATAAAGGAGTATTAAGAAAATTCTTCATTTCTCAGGCAGTTTCTTAATTTTAAAAATAATCAAAGAATTTAGTCATGATAAACACTTTCAAATCTCAATAGGTGCCCATAGCATATCAGGAATAAAGATTCACTACACCCTCCTAAGTTTAGTCTAAGTAGGAACAAAAAATGGTCAAATTGCCAAAGCTCAGATATATTTGTGTTTACAAGTTACAACCCTCCAAAACTAAAGACAAAAACTGATAAATGATAACTATTTACACAAGGTTGTAAAAAGAGTAGCTTTTGAAGGTCATTCCATGTTCCCAAGTACAAAGGAAGGACAAAGGTTCTTTTTTTGTAGTACATAATGATCATCCGAATAGTCAAACATTCTCTCTTTCATCTACTACACACCAAAATTCACCAAAAAAATGGCAAAATCTCAACTTTGTAGCAGACCGAACAAAGATCATAAGAACTCAGTACACAAATGGAATTAGCCTATATCTGACCTTGTTCATATAGTTTTCATACCTCTCCCCAAAGGACTCCAACATAAGCTCTTCCTCCAAATCCGCCTTCCGCCCATAGTAAACCGCACAAACGGCACAAAGGAATAACAAGCTGAGCGGTGCCCTCAAAGTAATGCAATGCACCGCGAACAGAAGCATTGTAGAAGCGTATATGGGATGCCTCACCCACCTGTAAGGACCGAACTGCACCACCTCTATTGGCACCGCCACCTTCTCCGAGTACTTGGCCAGATAAAGAACAGAATGGTAACGCATGAATAAAGTCATCAGGATGAGAACCCCGATCACGGCATTGACCCACCCACCAGGGATTAAGTGCAACTCCGGCCCCTCATACGCAGCAAGCCAGTGCCCAACCAAGACGAGGACGGAGAAACCAACCTGGAAAGGGCGGGGGAGGCGGACGTCCCACTTGGAGTCGTGAGAGCGAGGGTAGAGGTCTCCATAGAGGCGCCGGCGAACGGACGACTCGAAGAAGAAGAAATATTGGTAGACAAAGAAGAGCAAAATGGGCCAGCCCTCGAGGAAGCCATTGAAGTGAGCCGGGGGCACGACGGTGAGCCAGGCAACGGCGGCGGTAACGACGACGATCTGCTGAAAGGGAGAGGCGAGGCCGAGAGAGTGAAGCCGGGCGCAGTGAAGGCCGTAGAAGCCGAAGGCTACGGCGGAGATCCAGGGCCAGAAGATCCAGGACCAGCTGAAATAGGTCCAGAAGAAAGGGTCGAGGAGGAGAGCGACGGCCTTCTTGGTCACGACGAGAGCGAGGGCAAGGACGGCGGACCACTTGCAGATGGCGAGCGGGGTGATTCGGTCGACATCGAGTGGGGGAAAGGAAGAGGGAGGGAGCGGGCTTTGAGAGCGGGCGCAAGGTGTTTGTGGTTAGGCCTGAGAGAGAGGTGGACGGGGAAAGGAAGGAAGACGGAGAGGGAGGAGGAGGAAAACTCGGGATTTAGGTGACGGCGGAGTGACGGCAAGGTTCGAGGTTTCAGGCGAGGAGGAGCAGCAACGCCGGCGACAGTGGAAGGGAAGTGGAGGAATCGGACGGCGGCTTCCATGACGACGCGAGAGATACTGATGAGTTGATACGGTCCGGTCCGGGCTAAATTGGCAGCCCTTATTGGGCCAAACTCAAGGCCCAACCGTGTGCATCGAGGATTTTTATTTCATGAAAGCTAATATTATTTTACGTTAAATTAAACATTGTTAAGTCGACAAAAAAATTATTAAAAAATAAGGGCTAATATTATTTAATAAAAACTAATATTATTTTACGTTTGTTTAATATTGAGGTAGTTGTGCCCAATATTATACAAATTTAGCCAAATTTATTATAATATTATTTGATAAATTTTATAAAATTATATTTTTTTGAAAAAGTATGGAGCGTCCTTTAATATTTTAAATATAAAATAAAAAAATAAGAACTTTTTTTAAAAAAAATAAAACAAGAGCACTGTAAACCCACATTTTGAGTTGCAGCATATCCTCCTGTTGTCGCGTGGGTCCCGCTGCATCTCAAACCACGTCGACCCATATGGGCCAACTATTGTGGTGGGCTGAACCTCGTTCAACCGGCTTCGGCTTCGGCTTCGGCTTCGGCTTCGACTTCGACCGCTTCGACTTCAAGCCAAGCAAATATATAATAGTGACTCGTAAAAGTTTCTTTTTAGGTCGTCCATTATTAGAATTCCTTAATTTACAAGAAGGAAACAAATATTTTCAATTTATAATAGTAGATAATTGTTAATTAATAAATAATAATTTCCAACTGAAACCAATAACAAAGATCCTATTTGTCTTTTTTTTTAATTAAAAAATCTTTAATTAAATTGGGAAAGATGGAAACAAATATATATTGGAAATACAATATATAAAAGTTTAGAAAGAAACTCTTCCTTCTCATCTCACTCTAGAATTCTTAATGAAGAGGATATCTGAAAGTAGGTAGGTTGTGAGGCTTGTGTCGAAGCATAGTGCTCTGGGTTCTCCCTAGTGACTTAGTCAAGATTTTAGATCAGGAAGAGTAATTTTTAAAAATTTTAAATATAAGTGTAGATCAATTTTTATCGTTCAAGAACCTAAATTTCAAATCGAAGGAATTAAAAAAGAATTTAAATTCTAAAATTTTGACTTTGACCCTTAGTTCTAGTCAAAATAATAATCATTTTCAGAGATTATTTATGATTCAAAATCGAATAATCATTTGTAATTTTGCATCCTTATAATATTTAACATTTTTATTTTTGTATATGAGACTTTCATTTTGATTTAAATAACCATCTTAATTTGCAACCTAATAAAATAAAATTTATGATATTTTTTTTTTCATTCACATTATATTCAAGGGTGTTCTTTCTTTGCTCAGGATCACTAAGATACTCAATCGAGTCAACATCAAGAAGTAGAGTCCTATTTGAAATATGTTGATTTTGTATTTTTTGTATTGTTATTTCACCTAATTTATCATTGGCATAATCACCTAATTTAATTATTATCTTTTTCTAACAATTCAAAAATAAACAGCAAACAAATAACATACCCGGCTAGCAAACAAAACATAAATATATAAAAAATTAATATTATATATCTTTCGAACACTTAAATTCGTAATCGAAAGAGTTCAAACAAGAAAAAATCACCTTAGTCAAAAGGTGTTTGCTATGGAATGTTGGTGAAACGACAATGATAGCACTAGCAGCAAATGATGGCAGCACTGGTAGTAATAACTTGCGACAACAATGATGTGGGTGATAATGGCAACAACGTGCGATGGAGGATTTTGAGGGTCAGATTAGGGTTAGGGAAAAAGTAAAAAGGCGGTTAGAAGAGTTAAAAGAAAATACGAGAGAGAGAGAGAGAAAGAAAGAGGGAGGAAGAAGAAGAAAAGCAAAATAAAACACGGAGAGAAAGAAAAATAAAACACAAAAGCCCCACATAGTTATGCCTTTGTTTCTCCTCTTCTCCTTCATCGGGTGGCTGCTGGACGGAGCGAGATGGTGTTGTGGATAGCTAAGGTGAACCCACAAGCAGGCCAGCAAGAGAGAGTGGGACCTACTACTCGTCTCAACTAAAGGCCCGGTGCACTATCTCATCTCTATGGTGTCTCAACTCTCGTGTGTGGTTTGCTGCGATGAGCAAGGATAGTGCACCAGTGTGTAACATGGGACTAGTGTGTCAGGATTCCAATTGGCTATCTTTGCCAATGTGCAGTGGTACGTGGTGCGGTTTGGAGAGTGGTGTAGGTAGGGGTGTGGAGTAAGCTGGAGGAATGACATTGTGAAGTGGTGTTGCGCTCTCTAGCAAACTCATAAGCTTCTTCCATAGCTCCGGTGAGCCTAAGCTCCCGCTCAAGTAAATTCGAATTCAACTTCTCTTGGGTATTGTGTCCACTAGATTGGTCTACATCTTGTTATAAGTGAAGATTGACTGCAAGATCCTTGTCCGTGTCAAAGGCAACAGTTAGTATAGGAGGCTTGTGTTAGGACCGAAGAGAATTTAGATATCTCCATAATAGTATAATATTATCCACTTTGGGCCTAAATCCTCATGATTTTACTCTTAGTTTCTACCCAAAAGGTCTCATACCAATGAAGATATCTTCCTCTAATAAGCCCATGATCTTTTTCATATATTTTCAATATGGGAGTATGTTTGCAACTTTGTATCCCTAGCAATCCCCTCTTAAACGAAGGACCACAGGGCCCCCTCAAGCGGAAAGTCTATCTGTTTGATATTTGATCCTCGACCCACCAAGTCTTTCTGCTTCTCAGTCCACCCGACCTACTAGGATTTCCTTGTCTAGCCGCAACTAAGACTTCCTACCTCGTGTTTGGTTCTCTTGATCTGGATATGAGAGCCCCACTTTCTTTATTCGAGGTTAATATTCCACTCACATGACTCGATTAGACCATAACTTTTATACATAGTCAGCGATTAGACCTTTTGACAGTCTGACCTTTGATACCAATTGTTAGGATCAAAGAAAATTTAGATATCTCCATAATGATATGATATTGTTCACTTTGGACATATGCCCACATGGTTTTGCTCTTCGGCTCTACCCAAAGGCCTCATACCAATGGAGATTGAAGTTAACGAATTAATAGTATAATTCCATGGTGATTTTTTTCATTAAGTGGAATTTTTTCATGTTCAAATTCTTGGTAATTATTAGAAATAGAAAATAGCCCATGAAGCTTATTTATCCAAACTATTTTCGTGGAATTTTCTTTCGAAGTAATTAAATGATTCATGGTTATATGTGAATAGAATTTATTTATTTTTCCATGATATGCGCCATTCAAAAATGAATCATATGCTTTTGGCAAGTATTCTTGTTTATTCTCATCATTGCATAATCTGGTCCTTTATCTTTCCCTTACAAGTCCATGATCTTTCTCATATATTTTTAATGTGGAACTATGTTTGTAGCGTTGCATCCCCAATAGCTTACCTTGTCATTCCTAGAACAACAAGATTTGCAAGGATTTGCCATGTCAGAAAGTGGCAATCTCCAACATGGCCAAGAAAAAGAAAGTCATTGGTCAAAGTAGTTCCCAAGGCCAACTAATGGAAGCTACAAGTCAACAAGGGATGTTCTTGCAGCAGGTGTATCAAATAGCAGTGCACAACCACTCTAAACATCACTCCAGTTGCTAATGGTCCAGGCAGCGTTCTCATCCACCTACCTTAGATACTCATGCAACATGTGTAGAAATTGCCAACTCACCTTAAGGTGATGATCATACTAGTGCTGAGACAGCATTTGCAATAGTGGCCAAGGGGCACCCAACAACAACAGGGGTGAAACAACATAATTGAGATTGCTGAACCTTCTAAGTAAAGCACACCTTGGGCAAACCTCTTCAAGGACAATAGTAAGGCAAGCACGATGGCTCACACAACAGTTTAAGTACAAAGGGGAATGATTGAAATTTGATTTTGATGACATTGACACGGTGGAACACTCCATCGGATTATGTCTTGTAGGATGTTTCATAGGGTGGAATCTAGGCAAAGATGGAGTTGTGGTGATCACGGATCGATGGTGAGTGGCCAACAGATTCTACATGCACAAGAGCGGTTGAACCGCCTTCCGTTTTAATAGTGCACAAGACTAGGACAAGATACTAGTTGGAAGGCCTTATTTCTCATTTTAAATTTCGCTGTTATTAAAACTTACGCAGAGCTATTTTCTATTCAACTAGGATAGGTGCTACACTCTAACTTGGACAAATTTACAGATTGTCTCTTGTCTGTTGGACCTCGAAAAAACTCAGCATGATTGATTTTGAGGTTGGTCAACTGTTGTATATAAACAAACTAACTTGTAAAGGGAACGATTTGTGTATGCACGCCTGCTTGTAGAAGTGGATGTTGAGGGGGGGGGGGGGGGGGGGGCAAGGTGGATGTTGTGCCGATCCAATTGCCCACAGGTGTGCAACTAGACTTAATGATACATTATAAGGAGAGGCAACAATATTGTGTGGACTGTCATTGGATCATCCATAAGCAAGGTGTTGGAGTTGTAAGGTTGTAAATATAGTCCCACATTAAAAATACATGGGAAAGATCTTGGGCTTATAAAAGAAAAATATCTTCATTGGTATGAGACTTTTTTGGGTAGAAGTCTAAGAGTAAAATCATGAGGACTTAGGCCCAAAGTGAATAATATCATACCATTGTGAAGATATCTGAATTTCTTTTGATCCTAACAATTGGTATTAGAGTTCGGACTGCTAGAAGGTCTAATCACCGACTATGCATAAGAGCTATAGTCTAATTGACCCATGTGGGTTAAACCTTGAACAAAGAAAGTGTGGACTCCCGTATCTTGATCAAGAAGACTAGACACTAGATAGAGATGTCCTAGTTACGGGTAGGTAATGAAGTCCTAGTAGGTCGGATGGATTGAGGGGTAGAAAGTCCTGGTGGGTTGAGGATCAGACATCAAAAGGAAAGACTTTCAGCTTGAAGGGGTCTGTTGTCCTTTGTTTGAGGGGGAGGGGGATTGTTAGAGTTGCAAGGTTGCAAATATAGTCTCACATTGAAAATACATGAAAAATATCATGGGTTTGTAAGAAAAAGATATTTCCATGGGCACGAGGCCTTTTGGATAGATGTCTAAGAGCAAAACCATGAGGGCTTAGATCCAAATAGACAATGTTATACCATTGTTGAGATATCTGAATTCCTTTTGGTTCTAACACCTATGCACTAGGTGCTCTCGGTCAGCCAGATGATGGTAACATTCTCAACAAAAGCAATGGAGCATGACAACAAGTTCATAAATGACAGATGGTAGAGTGAAGCTAGTATAGGGCCAGTCAGCTGTGGAGGGAAATCAGATACTCATGTTGATTGAAACCCCCATGCCTATAGCAGTGCGAGTGCATCTAGTAGAAGCTCAACAACCTACTGGGCAACCAACACATAGTGCAGAAGGCACTAATGCAATAACTAAACCAGTACAACACAGTGACAAGCTAGTACAACAAGCACTACAAAAAAATTGTCATATACCCATGGTAAGCTTTAGTTACACATATACAAACTGTAGGTATAGATAACATATAGCCACAAATATATGAAATCGTCACTATAAGTTATTGGGGCAGATATCAATGCTGTGGGTATAGATATATCTATACCTACACTTATATTTTGCTGTCACTGTAAGATCGTTGATGTATGCTAGAGGGGGGGGGGTGAATAACACTTTTTATTCTTCTACCTACGTTGTTAGTGCGCAAGCGGAATATACTAAGTAAAAATAAAACTAACAACAAGAAGACACTCACGATTTACGTGATTCGGAGATAAACTCCTACTCCACGGCTGCCCGTAAGGTGGGTGATCCCTAATCCATCGGTGGATGATTCCCCGGAGCACCTCCGGCTAGAACTCGTGGCTCCTTGTGGGTGGAGAAACCTCTCCACAAGCTTTGGACACTACTTGAGCACACCAGGCTACTAACTCACTTTATCCAAGCAAGTTTCGCCAAGAGATAGTAGCATAAAACGAGCTCCTTTAAATAGAGCTCGAGTCTAAACTGGTCGCTACTAGTTGACTGCCCCTGGGGCAGTTGACTGGTCCTACTCAGATTCGACCGTTACAGCCAATGTTCGAATCAGCCAGCCTTTACTGCCATCACCAGTCGACTGCTCTGGGAGCAGTCGATTGGTCCTTTACTAAGCCTAGGGTTACACTTCTCGAGTACATTTTTCTCTGCACACGAACCCTCCCGGCTTAGGCCCTGAGTACAATCACTCATCACTCGGACCCTCACGACCTGGTTGACTCTCCCAGAGAAGTCTCGATCTGTTGCCTTCACGCCCTCTTCATCTTCGGCTCCCGTCTCTCAGATGCGCACGCAAGCCCCCGGATTACCTCCATGTCATCCTTCACGCATGCCTCAAAGTCCGCGTCCCTCGGCTCATCGTCTCTGCTCCAGCAGCCTCGATCCATCGCCTTCAAGCCTTCTTCAACTTTGGCCCTCATCCCTCGGATACGCACACAAGCCTCCAGCTTGTCTCCATGCTACCCTTCACGTACGCCTCGAAGTTCGCTTCCCTCGGCTTCATCGTTCCTGCTTTACCCATGGTCCCTCGGGTGCGCACACAAGCCTCCAGCTTGCCTCCATGCCACCCTTCACCTGAAGACATCAACCAAGTCCATGTGTACTTGTAACCCTGCAAACTCATGTACACATATTAGAACAACAACAAACCCTAACTTAACCATATTGACCACACACATCAAAACCCATGATCCTCCATATCATATCAGGGTCGATTGCCCCAACAATCTCTCCCTTTTTGATGTGTGACAATATGTTAAGTTAGGTATGTTGATGCAGTCTGGCCCGGTTGCTGTTTTGGTGTTTGATAATGATTTAAGTTTGGTTGAATGAAATTCGAGTTAAGTCCAAGTGGATCTGGGAGATCGCACGCTGGCATGGAAAAAGTCCTAACTTGGAGTGTTAAATCCGACACGGTTGTCTCACTCTGGAAAATTTCTCGGGAAAATTTCCTAGAGTTCCGGGGAGTCTAAGGGACTAAACAAAAACCCTAAGGACAGAAATATAAAATGACCAAACCTGGGTGGACTAAAATGCAAAAAGGGCGAGTATAAAAGGGTTGTTTAGGGCTCGGGTGCACCACTTGCGTCTGCCTTCCACTTCCGATCGAGAGCCGACGCCCTTTCTCCTTCCACCGCCCTCTCTCATCGCGTGCCCTAGTCGTAGCAACCACCGTCGCCGACGACTACTCTTCATCGCCTCTCCTTCGATTGGGTTTCTACAGAGTGTCCACCGGCGCCGAGGAGCCCTAGCTCGCAGCGGAAGTAGCCGATTCTTTCTCCTCCTCTCCTCGCGTGTTCTAGCGGAGTCGAGCTCTGCGTTCAGGCTGGGATCCGAGGTTGGGCAGGCTAGGATTTTCCTCAGTGGCTGGGAATCTGTTTCTCTGATTTAAACTCCACCGATGCACCAAATTGAGGTAAGAAATGGGCTGATCGTGTAGCTCAGGGTCCTGCCTCTCTTTGATTGATAAATTGGTTTTGTTTGTTGGATTCGGAGTTTGAATGGAAGTTTGGGTTGGATTGTGTAGCAGATCTCGGCTGTTCTTTCCCTGCGTGGAGCTGTGGAGGTTGCTGGGGATAATAGGTCCACCGGAACTCACTGGGTGGAAGAACTCCAATTAAGTTGAGCTCTACCGTGCGTTGATTTAGGGATTGATCAAGGTATATGAGAAGGTATAAGATGATTTGTTGTAATGAATTCTGTCCGAATTGGGATTGGGATTAAAGTTGTGTTGGATTTCTTTATTTTTGCTATATACCCTGACCTTAAGAGTTTGATTATTGATCCTATAGATTGAGATCTAAATGCGATGTGTTGATGTTGTGATGAATTTGCATATGGAACCTACTGTCCTTGCCATAAGGTTTCTGTTTTGGGAACTCGATCCGATGGAAAACTAACTTTTGGGGTTCAGATAAGATGGTGGTCTTGTGATACTAAACCATGAGTTTTGTTTTGGGCTGAGATTAGGTTTAAGTTAAATTCAAACCTAATAACTGCGGAGGATGAATTTGAATTTGGAGAATGAACGTAAACCTAAACCTAAATCTTAATTACGTGGGATAATTAGGAACCTTCTATTTAATTAAAGGAAATTAAATAGAAAGAAATGGACTTAGTTAACCCTAAAATAAATTAGGGATTAATTAGCTAGTGGTTATTTTTGTAATAGCTAATTAAATCTATCCCTGATACAGGGACTTGATTTGCTTTATGGTTGCGGATTATATTGGACGGGTGGTTCTCCCTTTTTATACGGACTTCTACTCTTGGAGGCGGGTACCCTTTGACTTATCTCTTATGATATTGTCATTTTGTTATGCATAGACTGTTATAGATAGCAGTAAGATTATACGCTATCCCTGTTTATTATACCTGTTCTGGATACTTGTTGTTTATCCCTGAGTTATTATGCTATTAGTTCCATACAGTCTCAGGTATTGTCATATCTATATGTATGCTTAGAGATCGTGATGTATTTCTTGCATTTGACCTTGAGGGATCTGTAGTTTCCGGCCAGTATACCTTGTAGGTTACCTGTATTTCCTGTTATAGGATTTCAGACTGAGACTTAGTATACTGAGGACTTGGAGAGGGAGGTATGTGTATCCATCATACACCATCCTTGCATTGTTGCATGCCGGCGATTAGCGACTCCCTTGTGGTTGAGCCTAATCGTCTTCCGGCACATGATATGCACACACGGCCACTCATGGGTTAGTGGATACCGCTGGGTGTGTGCATTTGCTCTGTATTGCTCTGCTCGTCTGCTCAGGGGTAGTGGTTTCGGAGCGTAGTAGCAAGCAGGGATCCCTTCTCTACCCATAGACCAGAGAAGATGAGAGAGATATCTCCCCCATATATACATGGGGCGGAGCGATAGCTCCACCAGCATCCTGTCCTCTCGGTTACTCAGGAGCAGTGATGGTAGAGTGCAGACAGTGTCACAGCTCTACCCACTCGGCCGACACAGTATCGCCTGTCTCGGTGGTTTGACTGGAGTTAGGAGGTGACCATGGCATTGCACCATGTGCATATTTTGTATCGTGCATTGTTTGCTGCACTTGATTTCTGCACTTGTTTGACATGCATATTCTGGAGACTTGTTATCTGAGATTATATGTCTATTGATATTCCCTTGGTACTTATTACCCTCTTTTTAGGTTAGATGGATTCTGGTATGTATCTACCTCAGTATTTTCAGTTCAAGTCTTTTCCTATTGTTGAAATAAGACTGTATTAGCGGAACTCTTATTGTAGTATAACTTTCTATGCATATCTGTTGGGTATTCGCTGAGTTATGGACTCACCCCGTTGCCATACATTTTATTTCAGGTTGATGTCTGCCAGGAGATCCCTAGTAGCCAGTCCCCAGCTCCAGAGGAGCTCTGCTTGGTTTTATTTTACGTTGTTTTGTTTATGGACCCTGTAGTATTTCCTATGCTTCCGTTACTATGTTTTTGGAACATGTATTCATGTTTTATTCGATGGTATTGTACTTTTGAGTCCTATATGCAGTCAAGTGAGTTCGGATTTCGGTTCCTGCCCCCTGGCAGCTCAAGTGAGTTCGGATTTCGGTTTTACGATGTTATAGTCATATATGCAGTCATATATGTGTGGATTGGAGGCCTGAGGCCCTTTAAACTGCGTGGTCGTGCTTTATATACTGTATACAGGTTATGTGTTTGTGTAAATTGTCCGCCGGACAGGAGAGATGCTGTCCGATTTTATATTGGATCAGCGGCTCCAATGGTCTCGGGGCGTGACATGGAGGTTTAGGTGAAAAGGCCTAGTCTGGAGGGCTAGGTTGGATGAAATTCTGGTGAGTGAAGCCGGGTCCTAGTGAGTGAAGCCAGGTGGTGGAAATCCCGGTGAGTGAAGCCGGGTCCTGGTGAGTGAAGCCAGGTGATAGAAATCCCGGTGAGTGAAGCCGGGTCCTGGTGAGTGAAGCCAGGTGATAGAAATCCCGGTGAGTGAAGCCGGGTCCTGGTGAGTGAAGCCAGGTGAAGGAAATCCTAGTGAGTGAAGCTAGGTTGAAATCCCAGTGAGTGAAGTCGGGTCCTGGTGAGTGAAGCCAGGTGATTGAAATCCTAGTGAGTGAAGCTAGGTTGAAATCCTGGTGAGTGAAGCTGGGTCCCGGTGAGTGAAGCCGGGTGACCGAAACCCTGGTGAGTGAAGCCAAGTCCTAGCTTGGAGGGCTAGGTTGAAGTCCCAGTGAGTGAAGCTGGGCATGACACGAGTCAGAGAAGGGGTGGAGGCTTGTTCTCGTGACTTAGAGTGCATTTGGGCTTGCCTGGATCGGTCTGGTGACCGATCAGGGAAGTTGGCACGGTGCTCCTTCGTGGATCGGTCTGGTGACCGATCCAGCGATGACTGATCGGTCTGGTGACCGATCAGGGAGTATGTGTTTCACCCACCGACTGGCTCCTGATTGGTCTGGTGACCGATCAGGGAGCGAACAGTGAGGTTGAGTTCCCTTGCTGAACTGCTCCTGATCGGTCTAGTGACCGATCAGGATCACTGTGCAGATCGTTCTGGAGAACTATCCAGCTTCGCGGGTTCCTCACTAAGATCGATCAGGACGGTGCCTGATCGGTCTGGTCATGATCTGATCGGTCTGGTGACAGATCAGGAGACAGTCTGATCGGTCAGGTGACCGATCAGGAGGTTTGGACTGCGAAACTCAGAAATCGCCCAAATTAGAGGTGGATCGGTCCGGTGATCGATCCACAACCTTGGATCGGTCTGGTGATCGGTCCAGGAGAATCTCAAAGAAATCACGATTTCTGATTGAGCGTTGGGGATCGATCAGAACGGAGGCTGATCGGTCTGGAACCAGCCTGATTAGTCTGGTGACCGATCACTTTAATTCAAATATGCTGTCAGAAGTCTGTTTTCACTGCCGATTCTCTGCTACTTGCTGATTTCTTTTTGATGTGCATTGCTAAGCCTCTGTTGGAGTGTGCATGTGATAGCAGGTGATTCAAACACTCAAGGAGGGTCAATGGGAGGCTTTCCTTGGAGCAGGTTTGGATCTATTGTGTTTTCAGGTCTCAACAGCGTCTGGCGCAGCTGGCAACTGACGAAGGCGCGACTGGCAACTGACGGAGGCTCAGCTGGAGGAGACAACCTCCTTCTCGGTGGAGAAACCTCTCCACAGCGTTTCAATCACAAATATATGTTTAAGCACAATGAAACGATAGGAAGGATCTTACTCAAGCACTTAGCAAAGACAAGAACACAGCAAGCTTTCCTGAGCTCCACCCAGCGGCGATCTCACGCAAGGAACCCTTTCTCGTGTCTTCCCGTTGTCGGACTCCAAGCCTCTTGTTCTCTCCTTCAAGCGCTCAAGTAATGGTTGCTTCAAGAATGCAGTAGCTTGCTCAAGGTGATGAGAACTTCAGAAACACAGCAAGCAAGTTGTGGAGAAATCAAGGCGCGTCAAGAAGCTCAGTTCGCAAAATCAGTCCTTTTCCACGAAGCCTTCTCCGCCCTTTTTGTTTCTCCACTCAGCATCAGGTGACAGCATCTCCTACAACCTCCAGCTACCTCACTGGCAACGCCAGCTACCACTGAACCTTCCCTGGACTTCCTGAGCTCCCTCAGCCAAGCTCCAGTCAGCGGCTCCAGTCTGCAGCTCCGGCCGTTGCAACCTGAGATGGAAAACGAACAAACCTGCTCCAAGGAAAGCCTCCATTGACTTCTCCTTGAGTGTTTGAATCCTCCCCTGTCACCTGTAGCTTAATCAGGGTGTTAGAGCAGCATATCAAGCAGTAAATCAAGATTCAGAAGTGAAGCGCAGAGAATCGGATACGATCAGACGCTCTAATCGCGTCTGACAGTGCAATTTGAATTAAAGTGATCAGTCACCGGACCGATCCAGGGCTTGTGGATCGGTCACCAGACCGATCCACCTCTGTGCTGGGATTCCCAGCTCTCACGATAACACAGCCTGATCGGTCACCGGACCGATCAGAGTGAAGCCTGATCGGTCACTCAGACCGATCAGGACATATGAACAGTAATTCTGTAATCAGATCCTAAGTCCCTGATCGGTCACCGGACCGATCCAGGGTCTGATCCGGAGGAGAACGCACTCACTGTTCGCTCCCTGATCGGTCACCAGACCGATCAGGAGCAAGTCAGTGAGGAAGCTGCTTGCTCCCTGATCGGTCACCGGACCGATTAGACATCGTTGGATCGGTCACCAGACCGATCCCCGAAGGAGCAGCGTGCCAATATCCCTGATCGGTCACCAGACCGATCCAGGGAGTCAACCCCAGCCCTCTAAGCTAGGGTTTCATCCACCTTAGCCCTCCAAGCTTAGGATTTTTCCATCTAACTCTCCAAGTTGGGAATTTGCACCTAACCCTCCAAGTTAGGACTTTTCATCTAGCCCTCTAAGTTAGACTTTTCACCTAGCCCTCCAAGCTAGGACTTTTCACCCAACCCTTCCGAGTTAGAACTTCATCCAACCTAGCCCTCCAAGCTAGGCACCTGACCCTCCAAGCCAGGACTTTTCACCTAATTCTCCAAGTTGGGACTTTGCACCTAACCCTCCAAATTAGGACTTTTCACCTAGCCCTCCAAGCTAGGACTTTTCACTCAACCCTTCCGAATTAGGATTTTTCAACACTTAGCCCTCCAAGCTAGGATTTTCCACACCTAACCCTCCAGGTTAGGATTTTTCAAACCCTGCCTAATCCTCGATTAGGACTTAATCATAATCATCATAATCATCAACATAAACTAAAATCGGTGTCAATACCAAAACAATAATCAGGGCCAGATTGCATCAATAATCTCCCCCTTTTTGTTGTTTGACAACCCGATTTTAAGTTTAGGGATTCTCAATTTAGAATCATAGGGGAATCAAGATCCTCCCCCTATAATATGATCATCCTAAACTTAACAAATCCACACTCTCCCCCTTTTTCGAACACCGAAAAGGGGCTAGAGGGGCTGTTAAGTTTAAAACAAACTCCCCCTCAACCGTAGGGGTATCCCAGAACAACAAAGATTCGATGGAATTGTTTTCGAAGTATATGATATCATGTGGGAAAGATAGATCAAGATGAAACCATCACATACATCATATGAATCTATAACATGTCATAACGGTCATATGCATCAAGTGGACATGGCATCAAAAACATAATCATTGCAATGTAACAAGTATGCAAATAGTAGTCATCATAGCATCAACAAGTATCGACAAATAGTAATCATGTGAGCATTTATACAAGCAACATCCTAAGCAAGATAGGCCAAATAACCTGCTAGAACAGACAAGAGTCAGGATGTACACATCCGTCAAAAACATCAAACATGAACATAGAGCAGTCAATCGTCAGCAGGATCATCGTCTGAATCGTCAATGTATATGATATCTCCTGGTGAAGGGCCACTGGGAGATGCACCATCAGGAAATGTATGATGATACCACTCTTCATACCATCTGTCCTGGAATGAGCACATCTCAGAGACATCAGTGGCTAGAGCATCGAGATGGTGATCGAAAGACTGACACTCTGAGCCGACCTCCTGTCGCCAGAACTCGGAAATATGCAACTCGTGCTCCATCATCCGCTCTATCTCCGCAACCTGCCAGTGTAGATCAGGGGCCCACTCATCGTAGTCGGCAGTAGCAGCTGGCGGCTCCTGGTCATGAGCTGCTCTCTGTAGCTCTCCCTCACGTCTGCGATCCTTCCACGTTAGCCCCTAGGGCCCTAGGACAATGTCGGACTGAGCAAGCATGCGACGATCCAGATGACAGTCCTGTCGAAGCATGGGCACAATGCAGCCCTGTGAAACGTCGATGCCAACCGATTCCAGCCAGGCAGTGATGATATGGCCGAATGGCATGTAGACTGACTGGGTGGATGACATGCAGTGGACGATGATGGAGAAATAGACAGAGGCCACTGGATCAAAATCTAACTGCTGATGCATCCCGTAGAGCATCAAGCAATGGGACGGACGAATCTCATCCAGATGCTTAAGTAGTAGGTAGAAGACAATTTGTGATGATCTTGAACAGAACATAGTCAACAGGGGAAAGGCGAAGAGCAGGAAATGTGGAAAAATCACTGGTGCTCTCACCGGAACCCCTCGGCCTAGGATGTCCTAGAAAGTACTCGTAGATGTAATCAGGGGTTACTCCATCGAAGGGAAATGGAAGAGGATTAGGATGGTAAGGATAGAGAAAGAAATCATTGTCGGACCGGCGACAACCGAGAAAATCAGTAAAAATGGACCGATTAAAATCAAGGTCGACACTGGCGACACGAGTCCTCCACCCCGTTCCCTCCCCACTTACCATGTTATTATAGAATTCAGAGATCAAGTCAAGATTGATCGGCCTCTCGAGAAAAAGAATGGATTGAAGATTGTAATGTGTGATAATTTGTCGGATGGTCGGGCAATGTTCATAGATAAAGGATTGGTCTATAGTTCTACATGGCATTAATTTGAAATTGTGCCACTCAAAATTTAAGCAAGAGTGACACTCTGAAATCGAGTATGTAGAGGTGGTGGAGGCCTTGGAGAAGGTGTAGATATGGAAGGGCCTTTGCCCTTTGAGCTTTCCACCATAGGTTCCTTACCTTTAGAAGATTTTCTAAAGAATTGAAATGATCAAGACACAGGATTTAATCAGGAATTGATCATACACGGTTTGAATCAATTGAGCAAGGTTGATACGAATGTAGGTTGAATCACACAAAGTCAAGAGTTGATCATACAAGGAAAGACCCAATCAGAGAATGTAATCAAGACCCATGAATCAAAAGCACACATTTTAATCAGAGGTGAGGCATGGAAAGGTAAGGTCACGGCAAATACAAGAGGGTCACGGCACCACACCAAGAACAAACACCAAACCATGATTAGCCTCAAAACATAATTTTATGAACTGATTTGCAAGAAAATCGAAGCCAATAACTCACTTTGGTGCCATTGGTGAGGTTCTTGAAGTTTAAA
>JAGFNQ010004654.1:32188-96053 GCA_024364735.1 Boesenbergia rotunda
CTCAATCAACAATCATTCCAAGCAAATTCAATCAAGTTTTGTTCCAAATTCAAGTTTCCAATCAAGTTGCCTTGATTGGAATGTCCAAGTATGACCATGGAGCCAAATACACATATGTTATGCATTGGTTTTCCCCATACTTGGTCACCGAAGTGATTATTATCTCGTCAACTCAATTTCTCAAGGGATGCATTGACATTTTGAGAAATTAAGTTGATCCTAACATCTCACCCCATATCTAGCAAACAAAAACGTTTTGTTAAACCTTATAGTTTGTGTGAGATGTCCCCAAAGTTACCCATTGTTTCCCAACAATTTCGAAATAACCATGAAGGGTTTGAAAGCATTTTGAAATTCATGAAGCGTGACACATTCCCAATTCCCGTCTTAGGAAACTAAATTCATTCTCGGGAAGTGGTTTAGTGAAAATGTCAGCTAGGTTTGATTTAGACTCTACCTGTGAGAGTACAATATCTCCCCTAGCTACATGATCCCTAATGAAGTGGTGACGCACCTCAATATGTTTGGTCCTAGAATGATAGACTGGATTCTTGGTTAGATTAATTGTGCTAATGTTATCACATAACACTTGCACACCCTTGTAACTCAATCCATAGTCCTCTAGAGTATGTATCATCCACAACAATTGTGATACGCTCTCTCCCATGGCGATATATTCTGCCTCGGTCGTGGAGAGAGAAACACAGTGTTGCTTCGACTTGACCAACTTACTAAGGACGAACCTAAGGATTGGCAACCCCCACTTGTGCTCTTCCGGTCCAGCTTACATCCAGCGTAGTCGGAATCCGTATAGCCAATTAAATCAAATGATTAGTACGGGGGTACCATAGACCGACTCCTATTGTGCCTTTGAGATATCTCAAAATTCTCTTAACAGCGATTAAATGAGACTCCTTGGCACATACTTGATACCTACCGCACATACCCACAGCAAATAGAATATCCGATCGACTAGCTGTGAGGCATAGCAAACTACCTATCATGCTTCGATATTGAGTCAAATCAATGGGTTTACCACTCTCATCATTGTCTAATTTTGTGTTTGTAGCCATGGGAGTGGTTACCTCTTTTGAATCACTCATGTTAAATTTTCGAAGCATTTCTTGTGTGTATTTTAATTGGTGCACATGGATACCATCGCGAGTTTGCTTGATTTCAAGTCCAAGGAAGAAAGTCAACTCTCCCACTAGACTTATTTCAAATTCACTCTCCATGTGTCCAATGAACTCATTTAAATAACCCCTATTGTTTGAGCCACAAATTATTCATCGACATATACTTGGGCTACAAAAATATTATCACCATCTCTGCGTAGAAATAGTGTGGGGTCTATTTGGCCTCTAACGAAGCCCTTCTCAATTAGGAACGTCGACAACCACTCATACCAAGCCCGGGGTGCTTGTTTAAGGCCATAGAGTGCCTTCTTGAGCTTGGACATGTGGTTTGGAAATTCAGTACTCTCAAACCCAGGAGGTTGTTCGACGTAGACCTCTTCTCTAATCAAACCATTTAGAAAGGCCGATTTGACATCCATTTGGTATAATTTGAAGCCACGATGTGCTGCAAATGCAAGCATCAATCGAATGGATTCTAATCGTGCCACGGGAGCATAGGTCTCATCATAATCAAGGCCTTCAACTTGACTATAGCCAGTGCTACTAAGCGTGTCTTGTTTCTAATGATTTCTCCCTTATGGTTCAATTTGTTCTTGAAGACCCATTTGGTTCCAATGATGGTGGTCTTCTTAGGTCTAGGACTATGTCCCAAACTTGACTCCTTTCGAATTGACCTAGTTCATCTTGCATTGCAATAATCCAATCATGATCATTTAATGCTTCATCAATTTTTCTAGGTTCAATTTCGGAAATTAGGGCAACTTTATTAGCCTCATTCCGGAAGAATGATCTAGTTCTAACCCCATGATGGATGCCTCTAACAATTTGGTCTTGGGGATGACTAGAGGCTAATCTAGTTTGCCATGGTGTTGGTGGTGCTTCGTGAATAGGTTCACTAGACACAAGTTTAGCCTCAGGATCCGGCTGATCAATGGGTTGTCTAGGCTCACCATCATCATATTCATCACCATCAACAACATTTGGACTTTCATTCAAACTTAGTCTCCTAAGTTCGAATTGGACTTCATCTTCTGGTTGACCATTGACTTTTGGAATTTCTTCAAAGACAACATCAGAAGATTCTTCAACTATTCTAGACTTCTTGTTGTAGACTCGGTAGGCTTTGCTAACGAGGGAGTACCCGACTAGTATCCCTTCATCAGCCTTTGCCGTGAACTTTCCAAGATGATCCTTGGTGTTTAGAATGAACACCTTACAACCAAACACCCGAAGGTGTTTAACCGTAGGTGGTTTTCCAAACCAAAGCTCATGGGGAGTCTTACCTAGAAATCTATAGATGAGGACTCGATTTTGCACATAGCAAGCTGTATTTACAGCTTTGGCTCATAAGTAACTCAGGAGTGAGTACTCATTAAGCATGCTTCGTGCAGCCTCTTGTAGAACACGGTTCTTCCTTTCTACAACATCATTTTGTTGTGGTGTTCTAGGAGTAGAGAACTCATGTTTATAACCCCTATCTTGACAAAATTCCAAAAACCTTTGACTTTTGAAATTCACTCCATGATCACTTCTAATTGTCTTAATTGTTAATGATTTTTCATTTTCTACCCTTCTACAAAAAGAAATGAAAACATCTAAGGTTTGGTCCTTATATTTTAAAAAGTAAGTCCATGTATATCTAGTGAAATCATCAATGATCACAAAGCAATATCTACTTCCATTCAATGATATGATAGTACTACAATCAAATAGATCCATGTGAAGTAAATCTAATGCAGTAGAAGTACTTACAGCGCTTTTACCTTTATGTGCAGATTTTGTTTGCTTACCCATTTGACATGCATCACAAAGTTTATCTTTCTCATACTTGATGCTTGGCAAGCCACGAACCAATCCCTTGTTGGCTAACTTCCGGATGTTCTTCATGTTCACATGTGCTAGCCTCCGGTGCCAAAGGGTGGACTCTTCTTCTTTTGACATGAAACACTTAGCAAAAGCATTAGTAGCACTTTTAAATGAAACTTGATAAATATTGTCTACTCTTGCTCCTACTAGTATCGTGTCCAAGGTATCATGTTGTCTAACTAGACATTTACTTGGTTGGAAATCAATTGTGTAACCCGTGTCACACAATTGACTCACACTTAGGAGATTAAATTTCATCCCCTTGACTAGAAGGACATTTGAAATTCTAAGACATTCGGATATTTGAATGTCTCCTATTCCTATGACCTTAAGACTATCATTGTTACCAAATGATACATTACCTCTACTTTTCTTGTGAAGTGTGGTAAACAATGATCTATCCCCGGTCATGTGTTTGGAGCATCCACTATCAACGAACCAAGTTGATAGATGCTCCCCCTCAATCATAACCTACACAATTCGAAAAATAGAAGTTTTAGGTACCCAAACCTTGGGACCTAAAGCATCAACTAAACATGACTTAGGCACCCATGCCTTGATCATTTTCTTTTGAATTTTGGGTGTCCTAGATTGTCTCATATCAGTCCTAGACATAAGAGACACAAATGAGGGTTCTTTAGGACGGTAACCAATACCAGCCCTATTGTAGACCGCCCTTTGGGCATTTAAGATCATGTCTAGGGTCTTAGAGCTAGTTGAGAACTTCTCAAGAATATTCTTGAGTTTCTCAACTTCACTCTTCAAAGATTTGTTCTCTTCTACTAACAAGTTATCATGCAAATCATCTACTTCCTCATCCTTAGAGGATTTCAAGTTTTCAATTTCAAGTTTCAAAGACTTAATCTCATCCTCTAGCAATTCCACATGCAAATCATCAATGTTATCATCCCTAGATAATTTCAATTGATCAATTTCTAATTGCAATGCTTTAACTTTATTCTTTAACTTTTTAAGCATACTAGTTAAACATGCAATTGCTCTTTAACATTTTTCAAGCTCGGGAGAAGTTACCTCTTCATCATCCGAGGATGATGAAGCCGCGTTTGAGGAACTTGAAGATTCATCACTGCTCTCCTCTCCAAGAGCCATATGTGCCACATGCCTTGTGCTCTTCTCCTCCTTCTCTTCATCGGATGAGCTAGAGGATGACTCATCCCAAGTGGCATTCAAGGCCTTCTTCTTCTTCTTGAATTTCTCTTCTTTCTTTTTGGATTTCTCCTCCTTCTTGAGTTTTGGACATTCATTCTTGAAATGTCCTTTCCTACCACACTCAAAGCATGATGCATTAGTCTTATCAAGTTTGGATTCACTAGAGTTACCTCTACTCTTGAAGCGTCGACCCCTTCTCATCATCCTTCTCACAAAGTTCACCATTTCGGATGAAGAAGAGCCGCTGCCATCTTCTTCGGAATCGGACTCGGATTCGGAAGAGGATGAAGATAAAGAGACCTCCTTCTCCTTCTTCTTCTCCTTCTTCTTCTTGATGTATCGGTCCCCTACAACTAAGGCAATCCCCTTCTCCTTGGGGCCTTTGTTAGCCATTTCATGCAATTCCATTTCACAAAACAAATCATCTAACTTAACAATGGATAAATCCTTAGATACTTTGTAGGCATCCACCATGGATGACCACAAAGCATTCCTTGGAAATGCTTTTAGTACATACCTCACAAGGTCGCGATTCTCGACCTTTTCATCAATCGAATGAAGTCCATTGAGAACTTCCTTGAACCGGCTATGGAGCTCACTTACCGATTCATTCTCCTTCATGGAGAGATTTTGGAGTTGATTGAGGAACAAATCCCTCTTTGTGATCCTTGAGTCTCGGGTGCCCTCATGGAGTTCGATGAGCTTGTTCTACAAGTCCTTTGCACTTGTGAAAGGACCAACCTTGATGAGTTGGTCTTTGTTCATGCCACATTGTAGAGTGACAACCGCCTTGGCGTCGGCTTCACTCTTTCGAGTTTGTTCGGCAGTCCACCGCCATGATTCGAGTTCTTTGCCTTCATCATCCTTAGGAGGGGTGAATCCCTCCTTCACCGCGAACCAAGTATTGATATCCATCTTCAAATAATATTTCATCTTCGATCTCCAATATTGGAAGTCGGCGCCATCGAAGAATGAAGGTCGAGTGGTGGAGAAGCCTTCTCTCAACGCCATCTTGTTGATAACTCTCGGATGTTAAGCCACAAACAGAGCCCCAAGCTCTGATACCACTTGTTGGAAACTGGATGGCTAGAGAGGGGGGGGGGTGAATATAGCCAATCACTTGGACCTTTGGCACTTATCAAGTTTTCTGCACTCAACTTATCAGTAGCACAGCGGAAGAAGCAAAGGAGAACAAAACAGTGCAGAAAACAAAAACAGAAATGAAACCAAACAAACACAACTATCAAGAACGCTAACACGGAGGGTTTACAAGGTTCGGGGATAACTTGCCCCTACTCCTTGGCGTGCCCTTAAGGTGGGCAATCCCTTGATCGTCGACAGATCAAGCCCCGGTGTTCACCGGATATAATGCAACCTCCTTCTCGGTGGAGAAACCTCTCCACAGCGTTTCAATCATAGATAAATGTTTAAGCTAAATGAAACAACAAGAAAGATCTTACTCAAGCACTCTGCAAAGACAAGAACACAGCAAGCTTTCCCGAGCTCCACCCAGCGGCGATCTCACGCAAGAAACCCTTCCTCGTGTCTTCCCGCTGTCGGACTCCAAGCTTCTTGTTCTCTCCTTCAAGCGCTCAAGTAGTGGACGGTTGCTTCAAGAATGCAATCGCTTGCTCAAGGTGATGACAACTTCAGGAACACAGCAATCAAGTTGTGGAGAAACACAAGGCGCGGCAAGAAACCAGTTCACAAACTCTGCTTCCACGAAGCCTTCTTCCAACCTTTTTGTTTCTCCACCAAGCATCAGATGACACCATCTCTGCAGCTCCCAGTTGCTCATCTGCCAACGCCAGCTACCACTGAGCTATCCCTGGACTCCCTGAGCTTCCCTCAGCCAAGCTCCAGTCTCATCTCCAGTCTGCAGCTCGGCCGTTGCAATCTGAGATGGAAAAACGGGTAAACCTGCTCCAAGGAAAGCCTCCATTGACTTCTCCTTGAGTGTTTGAATCCTCCCCTGTCACCTGCAGCTTAATCAGAGTGTTAGAGCAACATATCACACAGTAAATCAAATATCAGAGGTAAGCAGCAGAAAATCAGATATGGTCAGGCGCGATTAGAGCGTCTGACAGTGAAATTTGAAATAAAGTGATCGGTCACCGGACTGATCGGAGAACCTCCTGATCGGTCACCAGACCGATCAGGCTGGGTCCAGACCGATGAGGCTCCGTCCTGATTAGTCCCCAACACTCGATTAGAAATCGCGATTTCTTTGAGACTCTCCTGGATCGGTCACCAGACCGATCCTAGGTTGTGGATCGATCACCGGACCGATCCACCCCTTTATTGGGCAATTTCTGAGCTTCGCAGTCCAGACCTCCTAATCGATCACGGGACCGATCAGGAAACATCCTGATCGGTCACCAGACCGATCAGGAAACATCCTGATCGGTCACCAGACCGATCAGGCTGGGTCCAGACCGATCAGGCTCCGTCCTGATCGATCATAGAGTGGAACCTGCGACACTGGACCATTCTCCCGAACGATCTGCACAGTGATCCTGATCGGTCACCAGACCGATCAGGAGCAGTTCAGCAAAGGAACTCAACCTCACGGTTTGCTCCCTGATCGGTCACCAGACCGATCAGGAGCCAATCAGTGGATGAAACGAATACTCCCTGATCGATCACTAGATCAATCAGTCATCGCTGGATCAGTCACTAGACCGATCCACGAAGGAGCACCGTGCCAACTCCCTGATCGGTCACCAGACCGATCCAGGGGCTCCAACCCAGCCCTCCAAGCTAGGGTTTCATCCACCTTAGCCCTCCAAGCTAAGGATTTCTCACCTAATCCTCCAAGTTGAGAATTTGCACCTAACCCTCCAAGTTAGGACTTTTCACCTAGCCCTCCAAGCTAGGACTTTTCACCCAACTCTTCCGGATTAGGACTTTCCAAACCTAGCCCTCCAAGCTAGGACCTGACCCTCCAAGCCAGGACTTTTTCACCTAATTCTCCAAGATGGGAATTTGCACCTAACCCTCCAAGTTAGGACTTTTCACCTAGCCCTCCAAGTTAGGACTTTTCACCCACCTCTTCCGAATTAGGACTTTTCACACACCTAGCCCTCCAAGCTAGGACTTTTCAACACCTAACCCTCCAGGTTAGGATTTCCCAACACCTAGCCCTCCAAGCTAGGATTTTCCATACCATGCCTGATCCCCGACCAGGACTTAATCATAATCATCATAATCATAAACAAACTAAACTAAAAATCGATGTCAACACCAAAACAACAATCAGGGCCAGACTGCATCAACAAAACACACATGCTTCTTGCACTACCATAGGCTTGCTTGTTATCTACTCTCCACCATTATTCATGATTAGGATCAACATCTACAAAAACAAGTGAAAACATGGAAAATGGTAAGAAATGGAGTAAAAGCCAAGAAAATCGAAAAATTGATAAAGTGGGAGACTTGGTTGCTCAAGAATGTTTCCAATGTACTTTGCTTCTCTTTACAGTCCTCTAGTGATATCAAAAGTGTGATGGAGTAAAACTTGGATAATGATTTTCATTTGGGTGAAGAAAACTCTATTTGTTCGAATGTGCCAATTTGTGATATTGCGTGCCAACTTTGCTTCCTTCATTCTTCTATTCTGATTTTTTTCTCTTTTCCTTTCTCTCTAGTAAAGTCATAATGTATTGGAACAAAGGATTGATTCAGATGAAGGAAACTTCACTTGTTTTCATGGTACCAACATTCCATTTGTGTGCCAACTTTGCCTCTTTGTTTTTCTAAAATTTTTTTTTCTATTTTGCTCTCAATTTCAGCTCCACGGCTTCAATTTCAGACTTTAGAATTGTTAGGTTCTTCATCCTTGCATCCTCTACTTCTTCACATCAATTAGCATCTTTGGCACAGAATTTCTGATTAGTTCCACTTGATATAGATTTTCTGCATTGATTTCAGATTTTTCACAGCTTCACTTCACTTGAGACCATGGCACTTCACTAACATTCTTTTCTGTTTTGATCTGAGAATCCAATCAGCCACCTTCCTTCCTGATCAGCAGTGTCGGTGCTCTATAATTTTGATTCACAACCTTGAAAACTAATTTCAGTTTAAGTTGAGCACAAAACTGTCTCACTAGCATTCCATCCGATTTTTATTCTTTTCTACTGCATTTCAGCTTGTATTCTCAATTTTTCTGCTCTCCATAACCTCTGATAGCTGTCGAGTGGTTTTCTTGCAATCCAATTCAGTTTTTGATGATTGCAGTCAGCTGGATTCTAGCCTCCACACTGCCAGATTTTCACTGCTGCCTTCAGATTTCAAACCTGCTGCAAACAGATTGAGTTCAGGGAAGAACCATTCTGCATCATCTGCTTAATTCAGTAATGCAATGCTAAATTAGAAAACTCAGATTCAGTTTAAAGTTGATACAGAACTGCTTGTATGGAAATAAATCTGATATGGTAAACAAATTCTGCGCAGATTTCTGCACTTGTCCAGCTCCACTTCCAATCTGGTTTTTTTTTTCATTCTTTTCCAGCTGCATTCTCAAACAGTCCTTCAAGATATTCATCACTTTGCAACTTACATGGAATCAGCTTGTATCATTTCAGTAGCTATCCTTGCAATTCAGCTCAGAACTTCGGCTTCTAACTTTTCAGCTTAAGCTCATCACAGAAATTTCTCCATTTTGGCTTAGATTTTGTGCCATTTGCGTGCCATATTCTTTCTTCATTTCAGAATTTTCTTCATAAGTGCTCCACTTGATTTTGGGCACTGCATCACTGATTTCCAAAACCGAAATACTTTGTTCTTCTTTGGATTCTTTGCTTAATTTCATCTCTTGACCACTACTTTTCCACTTGGTTCAGAAAATTTTTTTTCGAAATGGTGCAGATTTTTTTCTTTGCTTGCCACTTAAATCTTCAAAATATGATAAGGAAGCTAAATCTCCAATTGCTTCCATCTCTCTTGCTTATTCTTGGTACCAAACTCACTCAAACTCATTCTTGGCACATGGAATTTGCAGAAAAAAAATTTTTCTCGACATGAATTGCCTCTTTGATATCAAATATTTCCAAAACACTAGTCACTCCCCCACACTTAATCCTTTGTCCATCTCGAGCAAAGTAGCATTAAGAAACCTCCCAAACAACAAGTCCATAGAAAAGTAAGGGTAAGAGTAGGAGATAAGTAAAGAAAAATAGAATAAACATGATTAGTGCTAAAAATTGATGTGGAAAGGGAAACAAATAGATTAGCCTCTATAGATGTGATCCGATCATTGAAATATGGTTTTGAAAGAACCTAAGCAAGTTCTAGAGTACAATAACATATGTATATCACAAATATAAGGCTAATTTTCACTACGTAAAAATAATTCATCTCAAGTCCTCAATTAAGAATCTAAAGCCAAGTAGTACTCAAGCATCCAAGAATTCATCCATGAGCTCAAACCCTAAGTTTTAACAACCAAATTTAATTTATTTTCAAAAGACTCTAAAATGCTATGTAGATAACCTAGAGGGATACATTTATTCCTAATCATGCAAGAAACAAATTTCCAAAAAAACTAACATGCATTTATTAACAAGGACTCAATTTAAAAGAAAATTCTACTTCTAGAAAGCATAAAAATGAAACATGCAATAAAAGAAAATACAAGAAAGAACAATCTCCCCTTTATTTCTGGTAGACGGAGTCTATCAAGAAGTAGCCTCCATCGTGGTAGTGGAGGAACATGGGTGGCTGAGAGAGCTTCCTTCATTTGTTTCATTTCATGGTACAGGGCTCCCCCACACTTGAACTTTACAGAAAAATGCTCAAGTGGCCGCAGACGATTTAGGTACAAGACCCATGTAAGAGGTGGAGTGCTTCGAATTAAAGTAAAATCATCTCCTCCTTTCTGATGCCTTTTGAAAGTTCTTCCAGGAGGTTGGAGTCTGTTCAGATGGAGCACCCACTCCATAAGTCTTCTGGACCCTTCCAAACAATGTAATACCTCTCTCAAGCGTGCAGGGTTAGAAAGAAATGAAATAATATCAGTCTCTGCATGAAATGTATCCAAAACTGCATCATATCAATGAAATCAATTCTTGGTACCTCAATGAATTTTTCACAATTATTTTCTACCAAGATGTATTAAGCAACTCATCACAATCAATGAAATCAATTTTTGGCACTTTAATAGAAATTTCATAATTATTTTCTACCAAGGATGTATCAAGCAATGTATTACAACCAATGAAATCAATTTTCGGTTCCTCAATAAGTGTTTCACAATCAAATTCAGCATACGATATATCATGAGATTCATCACAACCAACAACATCAATTCTAGGCACTTCTAAAAAAATTTCACACTCAGCATTTGCATGATATGTATCACCACATGCTTCATATTCAGCCAATTTAACACTAGGTACCTCTATCGATTTTTCACAATCAAATTCTACAAGAGATGTATCCACAAGTGTATTACAAACAATAAAATCAGTTTGAGGTACCTCTATGCAATTTTAAAAAGAATTAAGAGGAATACTTACCTGATCGTGCTGAAAAATACCTGGAGGTTCTACAATAGTAGACGTAACTATGGCCTCCTCCTGGTCAAGTACATGCTCCACTTCAGGTTCAGGTTTTGGTGGACACTCAACTAAAGCAGGTGATCCTTGGGTCCTTGCTTCCACCATGCAAGTCCCTACACTTTCTGGTTCATCCTCTGAATCTTCTAATGTACCAGTTAATTGTGGTGGTCCCTGGGGCTTAGTGCAATCCCCTACACTTATAGAATCATCTCCTATGCATGCTCCTTCTGTAATATCTACAACAACAATATCAGAAAAATTAGGACCATCAATAACACTATCATCACAAAATAAAAGATGAGAAGGGTCCTGTAGTGCTTCAGAATCTTCTTCTTGAGTTGAAAAATTTGGAAATGAATTTTGATCAAGAACTTCAGGAGGAATGCATGCTCTAGGTGCCCTATTTTTGATGTTTTCTTCTTCTTCTTCCACCAAATTTCCAAGATCACTTGAAGAAGGACTTGGCCATGCACTAGGGTCACCTTGAACTGATATAAACTCAACTCCGGGGTTGTTTTGAATGGGAAAATGGGATGCTAGAAATTTTTCAGGAAATTCAGCATCTGGAGTGTTTAAACTTGACACAACCTCTTCATTCCCTAAAGTTAGATCACAATCATACCCCTCAGAATTAAGAGTAGCTTGAGAAGATAATTGTCCTGATTCTTGGGCTTGCCTTTGTTTCATTTGATGAACTAATTGTTCCAGTTGTCTTCCATGGTTTTGATGCCTTTGTTGTTGTTCTTGAATTTGTTGCAACATCTCTATCATCCTTTGTTGTTGAGCCTTATTCTCATTAGGATTCTCAAAGCCTCCTTGGTTAGTGTGGAACTCCTGTTGGTCTTGAAATGTAACATAAGGCTGGTAAAGACCAAGAGTAGGCTGTGCATTCTGAAATGGGAATTGTTGGGGCTGCTCAAATGGTTGAATGGGCTGATTAAACTGCTGAAAATTGGGCTGGAATGATGGTTGAATTTGCTGAGAATTGTAGCCCTGGAAATTCTGAGCTTGAGGTTGACATTGTTGACAGAAAGGCTGAAATGGTTGGGACTGAAAACTCTGGTTTTGAAATTGAAAATTTTGATCGTATGGCTGTGAATGTTGAATAGGTTGTTGAAAATTCTGTATGGGTTGAAATTCTTGCTGCCATGGCTGAGGTTGAGGCTGAAATTGATTATTTCCCTGCTGAAAACTTAAATAAGGCTGCTGGAAATCTTGGTTAAGATGGTGAAATCCTTGGTTTAGTTAAACTTGATGGAAGGGTGGTTGCTAAAAATTCAGATTATCTAAACACCCTTGCTGAATTCCTTGAAAAGGTGATTGATCTTGTTGGTAAGGTGGCTGAATTTGGGGCTGGAATTGCTGAATTGGTTGCTCAAAATTCTGGAATTGTTGCTGCCCAATCTGATTTTGCTGGAAATTTGGTAGACTTGGCTAAAAATCTTGCTGAAATTGTTGAAATTGTGGCTGAAAAAACTGATTTGGTTGTTGAAAATTCGCACAAGACTGTTGGAAATCTTGATTTGGTGGCTGATTGAAAGGATGGTTTTGCTGAAATTGTGGACACGGTTGTTGGTAAGTAGATGAGAACATTTTGAACTGGCAGTCCTGTCACAAAGCAAATAAGAAAAATGGCGGCAACCGAATACAAAAGATAAAGCACAAGAAAATAGAATCAAATGATATGCCCATAAGCACACAAGCAAAAATCAAACAACTCAACTAGTTGCTTCCCTGGCAACGGCGCTAAAAATTTTGCTGGACCCAAAAGAGGCTGTCACGAAAGTGTGGGTCTCAAAATTTAGATGTGTGAAAAGCTGGAAACCCTTTTTGCAATCAAAGTATGAAAACGTAGTAAAGGGGCCATAGGTCGTATTTTTCCTAGGGCTAGTTGAGGTTGTTCGATTCGTGCTTGAGTTTATGTGTCGTTGATATTTTTGGGTTTCAAATTAAATCGGGGTTTGGTTTGTAATTAAAAATGAATGAAAGCACAAAGACAAGGAAAAAACTTAACCAAGCAAATTTAAATCAAGTAATGGCAATTCATGGACTCAACCAATAAGAAACCTAATCAAGCAAAGGAACTTAATCGAATGCAAGGAGTAAATAATTTTAACTCAAGTGCAAGTGTACACTACAAATTTCATTTAACTCCAAGAATGAGATAAGCTTGATACGCAAAAGAGGTGGTTATGTGCCAAAAGCTAATAGGGAAGTGCAAAGCTAAACGCAGAACTTTAAACTGACCATTCCCAAGTGAAGCTAATCGATTTAGCTTGGAAATCAAGCTCCTAGAAATTCAGAGTTGAATGCAGCAATTCAGAATTGGACTGATTGCAGAATTCGAATGCAGAAGTTCAGATCATGAAGCAGAGACGAGGCTACGGTTCAGAAACAAACCAACTAGATACAATATGCAGAATTTAAGTTAACTTGCCACCAAAATGCAGGAACTAATGTGCCAAAAGCTGAACTAAATGCTTAAACTGTAAACATGACAATTCATAACTGAAACTAACCAACTCAGCATAGAAAATGATACCACCAGTGAAGTATTATGCTAAAGTGAATGAAGAATTTCGAATCCAAGTCTGAGTAGTCACAATAACACAATGCAGAAACAATGTGCAGCAACAAATCTTATCACAGAAATTCAGCTACAAACCGCAAGCAGAACAAGCAAGGCAATTTAACCCGAGTTCACAAAACCAATGTTTAGAAAAGATTAAAGAGGACTGATGATCACTTAACACAGAGGTTCAGATTCTACAACTGAAACTTGCTGGAAGAAAACTGATGTGCAGCAAAGAACAGATATGCAAGGGATGCAGCTGAGCTAAGAATAGATCAATGAAACTGAATGATAAACAAACTCAAATCGAACTCATTATCACACTAAATGTTGTTTTCAATGGCAGGAATTAAACTAAACATAAACTGGATTCAAAAGAAACAGCAAAAATCAGAAATAAACAGGAATTGGCAGAAACAAGGCTGATACGCAGCTTAATAGGTTGATACGCAAGAATTAAAGTGTGGAACAAGCTGAAATAAAGTGAAACTAATCACTAACTGGTATTCTAACTAATGGAAATGCCGAATTAAGACAAATTGCAGCAGAAACACATCAGACAACTAACTTAACTAATCTGAAATTCTGCAGAAACAGTAAGAAACAGGGCAGAGTTCGAAATTACAACTAAAAACATAAATGCAATAAGAAAACTAAGCCTCAATCTCTCATCTCAGCCCAAGAACTACTTGCTGTCACTCAAGGATGAGTCTCGAATTGAGAAAGAAATGATCCATACAAGAAAACTAATCAGCTGATACAATTTCAGAAATGAAATGGCACACTGCAGGAATGAAAACTACATCTAAAAATAGAAATTAAATAACAAACTACTCCTCAATCACTCCCTTAGCTCAAGTACTCCTTGTTCGTCATGCAAGGGCTGGCCTCGAACCCCTAAGCTCAGCAAACCATTGAGAAATTGTCCCTGCGATTCAATCCCAGCTCACACTCTGATCCAAGCTGAAATCCATTCGATTTCTTTAATCTCGCCTTGTCCAATCGCGCGGATGGTGTGGGGATGATCCAAACACTCCAGAGAACCCCTCTGAACTGCTCGGGTGGATGAAGGATGGAGCAAAATCGAGATTGAAGCAATCGATGGCAGAACCGAGGAAACCCTCACTCGGCTCTGTTTTGGCCAATTCGGAGCTGGAACTTCACCGAGAAACCTTCCCAATGGCCTAGCAATTGATCCAAACAAAGAAATTAAGGGGTCGCGCCCCTTGGATTGAAGAAACTAGCTGAAGAAATGAAGAACACACGAAGAAGGAAGAACACTGCGGCGGAGACGCGATGAAGCTGAAAGCTGAGGGAATTTTTGATTAAATACTTAACAATGGACGACCTAGATTTCTTTGACTCAATCCAATGGCTGATCTTCATCCGATCTGACCCAAACTTTCCAGATGTTGATCAAGGGTAAGGATCTACCTCGTGGTAGCTCGGATCCTCCAGATTTGCAACAGATGGCTCGGATCAACCTGATCTTTAAATAGACGCTCTAGATCCCTCTGAGCTCGATCCAACGGTTGGATGATCTCTGATTGGGATGAAAGTCTCAGATCATGATCTCAGTGCTTGATCAGCCCTAGCCCTAGCTCGGATTGCCTCAGATGGTCCCAGATGGCTCAGATCTAGCCGCTTTTGAATCAGACGACCCAGATTAATCCGATGCTTGATAACACGATCCGGGTCCACTTCCGACTCAAGTTTGACCCAGTATGCCCTAGGTCCATGATCCTTTCATGCCTACAAAAATAGATAAAAAATATAGTGGCCAAATAATCCAAATATGTAAAGATTTGTAATTAAGTACAAAATAAAGATAAGTCCTAGAACCTAGGATAAATTCACAATTAAGCAAGTAAAATATGGGTCAAACTTGGATTTTAGCAACTAAAATAATCAATAAAATGGTACTTATCAGCAATCTTAAACACGGGGGGATGGACGACTCATAATATGTGGAACCCATATGAAAATATGGGGGTTGGTGAGGTGAGTTCAATTAGGATCCTTTAGTGGAATGGATCCTAATTAATGGATCGGGTTTGGATCCATTAACGGGCCAAGAACCAACTCCTCCTCTTAGTCCCTGCCTTCGCCCTATATATACCCTATGAGATCAAGAAACCAAACTAATTGATCAAACCTAAGAGCCTAGGAAAAACCCTCCCCCTCTCCTTCTCTCTTCTTCTCTCGGCGCCGACTAGGAGAAGGGATTCCCCTTCGGTTTCCTTGATTCCTCCTCAACCAAGCTTCGTCCAAGACTCAAAGGATCAACGTAGGAATCTCTTCTACCTTGTTTGAGGCTTGGGAAAGGTTGATGAGGCACCGGCAAGGTGATGAAGGCGGCGCAAGGGTGTCTTGCGGCTGCGGCGCAAGAAGGAAGAAGAAGGGGTATTGTGGTGTTTTGTGGCTGAGAAGCGGGCTGTCCTTTGTCTTCTTCTTCTTCTTCATCTTCCTCTGAAGGTTCACCGTTGATTTGGAGGGCTTGGAGCCAGCTCCGGCGGACGGCGACGCAAAGAAAGGGGAGGAGGTGCCGGCGGCGCAAACCCTAGGGTTTAGGGTTTGCGGCCGGATTGAAGAAGCCGTTTGGTGGGAGTTCTTGGTGATCTCAGATCGCAATAGATCATCGCCCACACGACGTCCGCGAAGAGAGGGTCATAAGGTAGAAGACCGCGAGGTGATCGGAGAGGTATAACTTTCCATAAGCTCCTTTTTATATCGTTATGCTGTGCATGTGTTGTGTGGATATGTCTCGTCATTTTATGTGTAAGAATTTCATGTTTTTCTTGCAAAATATATTTAATGAATTCTTAACTGGACCCCAACCATAAACACAAAAGCCGGCGATCAACTCGTCGCCCTTCCGCGGTCAAACGGTCGAGCAAATCACAAAGCCGATTTTGGTAATTGGCTGAGTTGTGATTTGGATTGTTCGATACGGCACGAGATGGTTGATGGGAAATGGCTCTCCATTCGGGTTAAAATTTTAATCCGTAGGTGTGGAGAGGTTTCTCGGATCGACTAAGTATTCGCTTAGGAAACCCGCCAAGGAATAACCAACAATTGGTATCAGAGCTGAGGTTTCCGGCTTTGTGTGTTTAGGATTGGTTATTTTTGCAAATTTTCATACAATATTATTTTGTTGATGCGTGGATGTGTGTAGGCTAACTCTGTGATGCAGGAACAAGATTCCAACTTCATGGCCCAAAATAATGTTTGTGTGATGTGTGCAATTTATGTAATAATTTAATCCTCGGGGTTGACGAGGCTAGGTATTTAATTTTGTAATTAAATACGGCACATGTTTAGCCGACTTGTTTACTTTACAGTTGATCTAGAATTCATGTACACTCCCGTGTGGAGTATAATATCAATGATGTAAATAATTAACTCTTCATTTTGGCCCGGATAACTCTCAAGGTAGCATGCGCAAAACGAAGGGAGGAGTGGGCGAAATGACAGCACGACTAGAGGCACAAGAGAGACCTAGGGGCCATGAAAGTTGAAAAATCTAGCATTTTTCACTGTGATTGATTTCATGATGTTGGTTCTGTGCTTGGTTATGTGGTAGTGCTAGAATATGTTGGTGCAGAAAGCACCAAAGTAAACCTGTGTTTTGATAATGGCAACAGGGTTCAAAAGTTAAGTCTTACTTATTATCTAACAAGTTACTCTAGTGTGCAGGTAAAAAAAGTCCTAGCAAAGGACTGCTAGGCACTGGCAAAGGAATGCCAGGGTACAAAGCCCTAGCGAAGGACTGCTAGGCACTGGCGAAGGAATGCCAGGGTATAAAGCCCTAGCGAAGGACTGCTAGACACCAAGCGAAGGACAGCTTGGGACTAAAGCCCTTGCGAAGGAATGCTAGGCATCGGGCGAAGGACAGCTCGGTATCCAAGACCTAGCAAAGGACCGCCAGGCAAAAGTCCAACCAGAGGAGCGGTTGGCATCAGGTAAATTATCCCGAGAGGAGTAGGTGAGGACGCGTTCCCCGTCGAGGGAACAGTAGGCGTCGGTTCGACCTAGGGCTCCATTTTGGAGACCTAAAGTCAGAACCAAGACAACTAAGGCTGTATAAACTAATATTTTATTGTTTTATGGTGTTTTGGACTAACCCTGGATGCAGGACCAAAGGAACGAGTGTCTGCAGCTCAGATAGCCTCAAAGGAATGAGGCACCAGCTGACCAGGGCGCCCGGAGTGTCCCGGGCGCCCCCAAGGTGAACACAAAACACATAAAACAAGAGCAGGCTTCGACAGCTCATATCGGGGCACCCCCGCTGCTTCCGGGCGCCCCCAGCGTCCCGGGCGCCCCCTGCGCCAACTACCGAAGCAGCTCCCCTCGAAGCCAACAGATGAAAGTTTGATCCAGTCAATGCGGGTGCCCCGAGCGCTCCGGGCGCCCCGGTCAAAACTGATCCCGAATGTAAAGGGATCAGAAGCTGACCGAGCAACTTCTGGATCGAGTGACACGTGGGGGGGGGGGGCGCCCTCGACGTCCCAGGCACCCCCAGGCCCTATATAAAGGCCCCTCGACCCCAAGGCTCATGCAACAATTGATTCAACGCTTCGACGCTCTTCTGCTCCCGCACTCTGCTCCGGAAACTTCCCAACTCGAGCCTACGACATCCCTCCGCTCCGAAAAGTCGATCTACCTCGGACGTCGGTAACAAAAAGCGATATTTTAATTCTGTGCTTATTACACTACTATTGTAATCCATTTGTGTAAACTATTTTTACGCCTCATATAGAATGCCCAAAGTAAATGGTCAATGACCGTGGGCCTTGGAGTAGGAGTCGACCTAGGCTCCGAACCAAGTAAAAATAATTGTGTTTGCGTGTGTTGTGTTTTATTTTCCGCTGTGCAATTTCTCTATCCCTAAATTCGAACGATTTCCGATATTCACCCCCCCTCTATCGGTTCTCTCGATCCAACAAGTGGTATCAGAGCGGGGAAGTTCAAATTTGGTGCAACCACCAGTTTGAATATTTTTCAGATTTTTTTCTTTATCTCGTTCGAATTTCTTCTAAATTTTTCGTTCGAATTTTTTTCGTTAATCGAGGTTGGTGCAACACCCCTCGTTATTTTATTTCCCTTATCCCTCACTACTAATCCAAGACCTAGTCTTGGGAACTTTTTTTTGGTTATTTCTTTTTCAGATTAAATGGCCATCCAAGAAGGATTCAGCACCGCCAGACCTGCACTTTTCAGTGGAGAAGACTTTTCCTACTGGAAAAGTCGAATGGAGGTCCACCTGAAAACTCAGGTGGACATGTGGATTATCATCCAGTCCGGACTGGAGATACCCAAAAATGCTGAAGGAGTTCCTCAAAGCTACACAGAGTGGGACACCACTTTGAAACGAAGAATTGAAGCAGATACAAAGGCGACTCAGACCCTCCAATGTGGCTTAACAAAAGAGGAGCTGAACCGGGTGGGCCCCTTCAACAGTGCCAAGGAGCTGTGGGCAAAATTGATCGAGCTGTACGAAGGAACATCAGACACTCGGATCAGTAAGAGAGATCTGCTCCTGAACAAATTGTATACCATCAAGATGGCCGACAACGAAATAGCAGCCCAGCTTGACACACGAATCCAAGAATTGATGAACGGTCTTCACACTATAGGTCACAAGGTCAAAAACCGTGACCTAATAAGGTATGCTTTAAATGCTTTCCCTAGAAACACCTTGTGGGCATCTATGGTAGATGCATACAAAGTTTCAAGGGATCACTCAAAAATTAAACTAGATGAATTATTTTCCGAATTAGAACTTCATGAACAGACTAACTGCAATTTGGCCGAGAAAGGTATTGCTTTTATTGCAGGAAAAATTGGAAGGTCAACAAAGAAGAAACCTCAACCTGAACCCGAGTCTAACTCAGACTCAGACTCAGAAGACGAAGAAGGAGATCGACCTAAGCTGGTCCGATTGGCCCGAAGTTACTATAGAGAATTAAGGAACCAAACCAACAGAAGGAAGGCTAACCGAAGAAAGGATGAACCAGCTGAACCCACAAATGACAAAAACAAGCCCAACGTGACCTGCTACGAGTGCAAGAAGAAGGGTCACTACAAGACGGAGTGTCCAAACCTAAAGGAGACCAAAAAGTCAAGAAGAAAGAAAGCACTCCAAGCAACCTGGGATGAATCTTCATCATCATCAAAAGAAGAAGCACCCCAATCAAACCTACTAGCCCTGACCGCCTCAGAAGAAGTCGAGACCGAGTTAGAATCAGAAGAGGACGATGGTAGACTAACCTTTTCAGAAGACGGCGAAATCAAGGTAAGTGGTTTCAATAGAAGTCAATTAAATGATCTTATTTCTTATCTTTCCCGAGATTTGGCGAAAGCCAAACTCCGAGTCGAATCCCTCCGACAGGAAGTAAAACTCCTGAAAGAGGGAGCTGACTCTAAATCCTTAACCGAGAAAATTCAAGAAGGAACTCCTACTCAAGTTGAAAAACTTGAAAAAGAGAACTCCTCCCTGAAAACTCAGGTTAAGGATCTTAGAGCTGCCTTAGTGTTGGGACCAGGTGCATGTTGACATGGATACAGGTTCGTAATTTTTTAAATTTAATTACATGCAGCGGAAGGTTTAGCATAAATAATTTCTCAAATCATTTTAACCACGTATCTAGCATGCAACCTTATGTTGTGGAGACATGATCATACATTTAAAATTTTGCAGAAAGTAAACTAATTTACATAATACCTCGTGTAACTCGTAGAAAGGGACGAGATCCAACCGTAGCGTCCCTTGGAAGCTCCACCTCTATTCGCATCCATGCTGAGTTTTCTTCGGGATAACTTCGCAAAGCCACGAGTTTCGTGCCGACAAGAACTACTAGATTCTCCAAAGGCACGACAAGAATATCAAGAGAGAGAGATGGAAACTAACCACCAAGCAACGGAATCAAGATTCCGGGGGAAGGAAGGAGTTGCGACCCGCTTCTACTTCTTCTTCGGCACCTTCTTGGTGGATGTGGCTCACGGCAACTAGAAGGGGCGCCGGCCCTATAGGAGGGAGAGGGCGCCGACCCTAGAGGAGGGTGAGGGCGCCGGCCCTAGAGGAGGTAGAGGGCGCCGGCCCTAGAGGAGGTAGAGGGCGCCGGCCCAAGAGGAGGTAGAGGGAGAGAAGGAGAGAGAGAGGGCTTGCTTCTTAATCTCTTGATTGGAATTCAAGCCTTGCCTTGGTTCCTTTATATAGTAGTCTCTCCTTCGCCAAGTCTCCCTTCTAACGGAATAAATTTTCATAAGAAATTTATCTTATAAATTTTCCTATGAATTATTCTGTTATGCCAAGTTTTATTATAACTAAATTTATAATAAAAACAAACACATCTCCCCTTTTATTATGGAATAAATTTTCACAAGAAATTTATTATATAAATTTTTCTTATCATGAAAAAATCAATTCATAATTGATTTTATAAAATAAAAAAATCAATCCAAGGTTTATTTTATTTTCCACGAAAATAAATTTCTTTATATAAATTTCTTTATATAAATTTCTTTATCCATAATTTTATAAAACAAATCGCGTTTGATTTATTTTATAATTTAAACCAAATAATTTGGTTTCCCTCCTCATTGTGGCCGGCCAAACCAAAAATGGTGGGGACCCTCTTTGGCCGGCCAAACCAAGCCGTCTCCTTGCGAATTAAACTCATTTAATTCGTCCAATAAGCCTTCAAAAGACTTAGTCATTTTAAGCTTCCGGTGCGCCTCTGATGAATTCAGATTCGACTTATTTCTCTTGATCGGAAAATCTAATTTTCAACTTGTTTTAAATCCCTCAGATTACTCGTAGTGCGTGTGACTAAATAGGCTTTCGATTTATGTTGGCCATCTATAATTAACCAATTATAGAATGATCATGAGTGACACCTAGTAGTACATCATGATCCCCAATTAATCGAAAGATCAACGGTTGACCTCAGAAATTATTCTGAAACCCTTCAGCAGCTATAATGAGTTGTGCCCCATTCCCTTCACCATCTTATACCCACTTGGTTCAGGACACGGTCTATGTGTGTCAGTCCCCACTAGGCTGACTACGTCACACCTAGCCCAAGTAATGTCTTTCTCGTCCAACGGATTCTAATTACTCTCATGTTTCCTAGAGATTCATACTCGGAACATGTAATGCTCTGGCCAGAGGCTTCGAGTAACAATCCGACGATAGGCCTTGGGTATACATCTCCTCGCAAGGAGTGGTGAATCCTTTGTAGGCTGTTCAGACATCTTCGGGCACTTCGGCTTATACCCAACCATCCTGGGTCCACACCTCCTTAGAGATGCTTGCTTAAGATGTCAAAGTATAAGTCTCCGTGACCAAGATGACTTGAACATCGCAAGTCAAAGGAACATCGCACTTAAGCTGCAGTAAGAACATTCATTGACATATCTATATGTAGATTACCATATGAAGTTTTACAACTAGTCACTCCAATGAACTAGTTCCCTTAACTAGCATCCATGTTTATCTTCGGACATCCCAATGTCACCAGCCAGTGAGAATCAGCTGATTAGAGAATAACTCATGCTAGTCTTAACAGAATTGACAGTGTCCATATTTAACAATTCATCAACTAGGGACAATTTCAATACTTCACAATTGCACATGTAGAGATAATCACTAGTTGTGAATTCATCATAAATTCTCTCATGCTGTGAATTGTATTGCAGACATTCAGTAAATGAGTTTAAGATCTCAATCAAATACATGAACATGTATACTCAAATAGTGAATATTCTTTTATTAAAGTAAATGATTACAATCATAAGGCGATTGCCTTAGGACACTTCTCTCATAATACTAACACTTAGAACGATTTACTTCTGGCTCCAAGAATCTTGACATGATTCTTGGAAAATAGAAGTCTGTTCTAAATCGATCCGGACTTGGCTATAGAACCAAATCCCGACAAAGATCTTATTTTGCTGTACTGAATCAGTCCAGAAGTAAAGTTCAGGCATGGGTACCAAAACTATGCCTGAACCAACCAACTGGATCAAATCAGTATTGGATCCCCAAGGACAAGATTCACATCTTGCCTAATCATTATCGTGGCTATAGTCCAGGGGGAGCCAAATTGAAAACTATATTTATTGTTAAATAAAATTTAATTCTTGTAATTTGCCTGATTAATTGTTTATTTAAATTTCTGTAATTTACCATGCTTAGACTTAGGTTATTATAAGGATAAAACAAACTTAACTGAAACTTGAAAACATAGTATTGGGTGGAGGTGAGATGATAGTACGTTAGGGAAACCAACTCTAATAAGATCAAGTTTACTTGGTCTCTTTAGACTGGTGAAACTAGCCGAAGCTACCGATCCAAAATCCAAACTAGTTAGACCAGAACTTTTTCAAAGATTAATTTTAAAAATGAAATTTCATTAAACGGCTTTGTCAAGGAAAGGGTTGATGATCCAATAAGGCTACGGCCAAAGAAGGCCTAGTGCCTCGCCAAGACCTGGAAGCCAATTTTTGAATTTCAAATTCAAATTACTTTTTGTCAAATTCAAATCTAACACAAATTTTCAGTTAAGTATAGATTCAAACATTCTCTTTCAAAATAAACTTAACTGTTTTCAAAAATTAATTAAGGTTTTCCAAATAAATAATAATTTTTCAAAATAAATTTTAATTATCAAAACCTGTCTCACAAAACCTATAAGACTAACGTAATTGAAAACCCTAGATTGGGTGAGATAGTAAGATTAAGACTCAATTGTAAATTCTTTTATGCCTATATTATGAGTTAATCCTATAGTTAAGGTCATGGTCAAACCTTGGTCAACACGGTCAAACCATGGTCAAAATAGTCAAACCACAAGTCAAGTAGTCAAATCAATTCAAACCATGATCAAACCGATTAAACCATGGTTAAACGATGACAAGACATAAAACTTGTCTTTTTGCTACAGTCCCGGGCGCCCGTGACTCCTCGGGCGCCCCCATTGACCTGCCTGTAAAAGGGATCCGAATCCCCTTCTCTTCCCACACCCAAAACCAACTTCCTTCCTCCCTTTCTTCCTTACAAGAAGATTAAGAGACCTTGTAAGCTCTCGTCCTCAACCATGCCTCCCCGAGCTGTCCGGTATAATTTTTATTGCATTTAAATTAATTTTTAATTTTAATGCAATACCTTCATACTTCGTTTAAATTCTTTCTCTTAGAAGACGTCGACCAAACCCGGCCAACCCCGGTGCCGAACCAAGTCCCGACCCTAGGTTTCCTACCCTAGAATTATGTAATAAGTTTGCTCAAACCATTTACAAGCTTATTAAGACAAGCTATCTTAATAGACATTTCTTTACTCAATCATGCCCCGTAGCCATGAATATTATAAACTTCTATCAATTAGATAATCTTGTCTTCTGCACTCATACCATTAATGAATCTTTATGTGCAGAATTCTACAATAACATAGTTCGATAAGATAATCTCATGTTTCACACTACTGTCCAAGGGATACCTCTGTCTATCACCCCTACTTTGTTGAACCGATTCCATGGACTACGACCCTCCCAGTCCACATTCTACTGCTATCCACCTAGGAATCCTCCATTTGATCCTCCCTACTCTCACATTACCTTAGACACTATCCACGCCTACTTCTATAGGGAAGCTAGACTCCCCGCAAATAGACGATTCCAAGCCGTTGACCTTCAGGCACAGGACTATGCCCTGTACAGAGTCCTGGTCTGCTGTATTTTACCACTCTGCACTAGAGATCTCGGGACCATGCGACCCTTTCATGCTTTCTTTTGTATGCCCTAGTTCATCACCTTGACATTGACATTGGACTACACATGTTTCATACTATTCTGCATGCGTCCAGTGTCACGACCTAGGGACGAGTGCTCACTCCATTCTTGCCACATCATCACCTCCCTCCTTCATCATCACGGTCGTGACATTACTGTGGGTGAAATCACCGCTATGACCGACTTTGATGAAATAGGATTTAGGAACTTCTCGTTAGCGGGTTTAGAGGTATCGGCCACCAGGGTTCTGAGTTGGAGACGACAACAGGCCGGGGCTCCGATCGACTCAGACGAGGAGGTTGAGGTCGACGTTGGAGACATAGCAGCAGCAGCCCGAGCACACATAGACGAGCCTCCACCACCGACCCTCGACCAGCGTCTCACACAGATACAGACGGAGATCCACAGTCTTCGAGAGGAGGTCGAGGCCTATCACATCGAGCAGATGGACGCTCGTATAGCCGATCGAGAAGTGGCTGATGCACGATACATTGAGATGATGGCACGATTCGATTCATGGCAGCTTGGTCCATCTGATCATCCCGGTCTCTTGTCCTAGATTTGCTTAGCATTGTACCAGTAACTATTTGAATGCCCCTACTCAGTAGGGTTGACTTTATGTCTGACCTGTGTGACTGTGTTGAATTTTGAGTACTTGTTCTGTTTGACTAGCTAACTTATGGAAATGAGTACTTATTTCTTTTCTATTCAGCAGTTAGGATTGTGCTCTGTAGAATAGAGTAACTCTACTTTTGATTTTTTTGCTTTACTTAATCTAAAATCAGTTTCTAAAAGAATTTTGAAAAACTGTTGTTTTTAAAATCAGTTTTTTTAATCTTTTCCGACTTAGTTTTTGTTCAAAACTACCCCCATTCAAAACTAGGGATTTTTTTCGCAAATGGACTTAGCCTAGGCCCTAACCCTAGAACTGCATGCACCTATAGATTTAGAAGCCAGCATCTCTCAAGCACCTTAGGGAACTTTTGATTGATAACCTAGAAAGGGTTGAGATGCTTAGGTCTTTGCTTTAATTCAAGATGCTTTAATCAGTGCATCTGCAGTAATTGGGGCACTAAATACAACTTACACAGCAATCAAGTTAAGTGTCAAGTTTAGAAAATCTAACTTGAACAGAAACACTTAACTTGACTAACCCTAGCAAAAACTACTGCTTATAACAGTTAGTGAGTAGCTAAATGGGTTAGACAGGTCCCTACAAGAGAAAATCAACTGATTTGATTTAGGTCTTATCATAAATTGGTTCAGTACAGCAAAATCATGCAAACATTTTTCCTTATGAAAGTCATTTCCTTTATGCAATTTAATTTCTGCTATATTTATCTGTTTTTGATATATGGCAAAGGGGGAGAGATAAGAAAGGAGAGAATTTAAAATTTTATTTGAATTTTTTGTCTCTCAAAATTTCAAACTCTATCCTTTATTCAAAAAGTACTAAGCTTCTCTTACTTAAAATTTTCTAAGTACTTAAGCTTTTCAAAATTTTCTAAGTACTTAAGCTTCTCAAAAATTTACTAAGTACTAGAGTTTGTCAAAAATTTACTAAGTACTAGAGTTTGTCAAAAATTTACTAAAGTACTTAAGTTTTTTTTCCTTACTAAGTACTTATGTTAAAGCTTTCAAAGACCTTTTGAGTACTTTAAAACTTAAAACTTTAAAATTTTTTAAGTACTCTAAACTCATGCTTCCAAAAACTCTTCTATGTATTTTTAATTTAATTATTAAAAGATTTCAAAGTACCTAAACTTAAGTTTTCAAAAGTGCAAAAAGTATTTTTTTTTAAATACTTAAGTTTTCAAAAGTGCAAAAAAATTATTTTTTGAAAATACAAAAGCCTTCTGTTGGAAATAATTCTAAGTAAAATTTTTCTTAAACTTAGAACCCCAGAATTTTTGAAAAATCTAGGGGGAGAGTCCTTCCAGGGGGAGGGAACAAAATTTAATATTCTTACATGCTTTGACTAAACATAATTTTTTGAACTAGGGTTGCCATAAATCAAAAAGGGGGAGATTGTTGGTGCAGAAAGCACCAAAGTCAAACCTGTGTTTTGATAATGGTAACAGGGTTCAAAAGTTAGGTCTTACTTATTATCTAACAAGTTACTCTAGTGTGCAGGTAAAAAAAGTCCTAGCGAAGGACTGCTAGGCACTGGCAAAGGAATGCCAGGGTACAAAGCCCTAGCGAAGGACTGCTAGGCACTGGCGAAGGAATGCCAGGGTACAAAGCCCTAGCGAAGGACTGCTAGGCACCATGCGAAGGACAACTTGGGACTGAAGCCCTAGCGAAGGAATGCTAGGCACCGGGTGAAGGACAGCTCGATATCCAAGACCTGGCAAAGGACCGCCAGGCAAAAGTCCAACCAGTGGAGCGGTTGGCATCAGGTAAATTCTCCCGAGAGGAGTAGGTGAGGACGCGTTCCCCGTCGAGGGAACAGTAGGCGTCAGTTCGACCTAGGGCTCCATTTTGGAGACCCAAAGTCAGAACCAAGACAGCTAAGGCTGTATAAACTAATATTTTATTGTTTTATGGTGTTTTGGACTAACCCTGGATGAAAGACCGAAGGAACGAGTGTCTGCAGCTCAAACAGCCTCAAAGGAATGAGGCACCAGCTGACCAGGGCGCCCGGAGTGTCCCGGGCGCCCCCAAGGTGAACACAAAATACATAAAACAAGAGCAGGCTTCGACAGCTCATATCTGGGGCGCCCCCGTGCTCCCGGGCGCCCCCGCTGCTCTCGGGCGCCCCTAGCGTCCCGGGCGCCCCCTGCGCCAACTACCGAAGCAGCTCCCCTCGAAGCCAACAGATGAAAGTTTGACCCTGTCAGTGCGCGCGCCCCGAGCGCTTCAGGCGCACCGGTCAAAACTGATCCCGAATGTAAAGGGATCAGAAGCTGACCGAGCAACTTCCGGATCGAGTGACACGTGGGGGGGGCGCCCCCGACGTCCCGGGCGCCCCCAGGCCCTATATAAAGGGCCCTCGACCCCAAGGCTCAAGCAACAATTGATTCAACGCTTCGACGCTCTTCTGCTCCCGCACTCTGGTCCGGAAACTTCCCAACTCGAGCCTACGACGTCCCTCCGCTCCGAAAAGTCGATCTACCTCGGACATCAGTAACAAAAAGCGATATTTTAATTCTGTGCTTATTACACTACTATTGTAATCAATTTGTGTAAACTGTTTTTGTGCCTCATATAGAATTGCCCAAAGTAAATGGTCAATGACCGTGGGACTTGGAGTAGGAGTCGACCTAGGCTCCGAACCAAGTAAAAATAATTGTGGTTGCATGTGTTGTGTTTTATTTTCCGCTGTGCAATTTCTCTATCCCTAAATCCGAACGATTTTCGATATTCACCCCCCTCTATCGGTTCTCTCGATCCAACATAATATTCTTCGAGATAAATTACTAAGTGGGAGAGGGACCCTAAGGGTCCCACGGCTTCCATTACAATTCGATAAGTGATGTGAACAAGTCTGCGCGTCGGCTCTGAGTGCCTTCCTCCCCATCGGATGGACTTGTTCTGCAGATCACTAGGTCGAAAAAGATTGTAGAAAATTATTGAAGAGCGTGTGGATTTCCCCATCGGAAGGCACATAATCAGAAATAATTTTCTTGGTGTCGTGTAGTGGTGCACACTTAGATGCAAATAACAATATCCTCCCCATCGGAGTCACTGCTATTATTCTGCAGAGCCGAAGGAAACTAACTGTTGATCTTATTTGTCAAAAAGTTAGATTGACAAGATGGTAGGATCAATGGGTAAAACCTCTTTTGACGAATGTAGGGATTCGTATACGTCCACACCATTGTGGCATGCGAATTTCTCGATGTACAGGGGTGTTGGTGAAATTCAAAAATTAATTGTTTGAGGAATCAATTTGTTTTCGATTTCTAAAGTAGTGTATGTTGTGATTCTCAAGTTTTTCATAAATGGCTTTCACTCCACTTGCAACCATTCTTAAGGACAATAAACTTACTGGCCCTAATTATATTGACTGGAAGAGGAACCTAGACATTATCCTCACTGCTGAGGAGTACAAATTTGTACTCTTCGAAGAATGTCCGAAAAAGCCTAGAGAAGACTCTGGTGAAGAGGTGAGGGAGCGTTATAGGAAGTGGAAAAAGGCAGATGAGATGGCGCGGTATTACATTCAGGCATCGATGTCAAATGTGCTGCAACATCAGCATCAGGCCATGCCCACTGCCAGTGACATGATGTTGAACCTCAAAGACCTCTTCGGGCACCAAGGTCAAGCTGCCAGGCAGAGTGCGATGAAAAGTCTAATGTTAACCACTATGGTCGAAGGGACACCCGTTAGGGAGCATGTCCTAAAGATGATGACTCATCTCAATCAGATTGAGGTTCTTAGAGCTGAAATCGACTGGGAATCCCAGGTCGATACCATACTCCAGTCTCTACCAAAGAGTTTTGAGCAGTTCAACCTCAACTATAATATGAATAAGATGAATTATACGTTGGGAGAACTGCTAGGAGAACTCTAGGCAGCGGAGGTACTTTTTTGAAAATCCACACATGCCTTGGTAACCCAAAAGGTTTCTACTTCTGAGCGAAAGGCAGGAAGAAGAAGAAATGAGGAGGGTTCAAGAAGGCAAGTGCATCGCAAGGACCCCGGACTGGTGTGAAGAAGCCAAAGGGCAGGTGCTTCACATGCAAAGAAATAGGGCACTAGAAGGCAGACTGTCCCTGTCGTAAAAGCAAAGGTATTTCTTCAGTCCTAGTCGTTGAAACATGTTTAGCGGTGCTATTACCAGTACCTGGTGTGTAGATACAGGAGCCACTGACCATGTCTGCATACTCTGCAGGGGTTCCAGGAAACCCGACGGCTGGAGAATGAAGAAATAATGGTCTACATGGGAAATGCTACAAGGGTAGCAGCAGTAGCAGTGGGAGTCTTTCATTTATCGTTTGAGAGAAATAAAGTGTTAGTTCTGAGAGATTGCCTTTATGTACCATCATTTAGAAAGATTTTAATTTCAGTTTCTAAATTGTTTAAGGATGGATATTCTATTACTTTTGATAATAAAGTTGATATTAAGAGAAACAGGGAGATTATCTGTTCGGGTACGTTGGTAGGCAATCTGTACACTCTAGAACCTAAACCTCCCACGATGCTTACTGAAGTAAATAGCTCATCGTCTAACTTAAATAAGAGAAAGGAGCCTTCTAAGATAAATCAGACATATCTTTGGCAACTTAGGCTTGGTCATATTAACCTTAGTAGGATTCAAAGGTTGATAGCTGATGGGCCCTTAGGTTCATTGGTGGTGGAAGATCTCCCAACCTGTGAGTCCTGCTTGGAAGGGAAGATGACAAGAGACCTTTTTTTTTTTGTTAAAGGAATATTTTATTCCTGAAAAGAAAATCCATATTAGAAGGGGGACAATTCCTAACCTTCTAATATAGAATTACAGTAACCCAAAAGATTTACAAGTAAAGCAAAGAAAGCTATACACGCCGACTATCTATATGGATCTATACAATTATCAGCCGGTTTTATTAATTCAAATATAATGTTAGATTCAATCTCTATCAGCATCCTTTTCCCTCTAGCTTCTTAGCGGCCTTCAGATATCCCTCGAATATGTGTAGCAGCACCTCCAGTCTTCTGATTCCCAGGATCGCTGAGCATGTACCGCAGTACTCGAAATACGCAGCCGCCTCCATGTATCAACCGGCTCAAAGTTAGCTCGTCTATGCTCCTTCCCGCCTTTGAAGCGTCCTCTTGTATGAGCTTGTTATCTCAACAAATCATCCAGCATTATCACCCCCGATGTTCACTTTGGGCAAGTGACTAGCCAAGAACGGACTTGACGTGTCTTTACCGTAGCCGTTACTACGGACTAGATAGACCTATGGTGGATCTATTCACCCTTTTAGGCTTTTTGGCAAAGCCCCAGCCATCAACGGATTTGAGATGTCTTTACCATAGCCATTTGCTACGGACTAGATAGACCACATACGGTGGGTCTATTCACCATCCCTATCAATCTTTCCACCCCAGCCTATAGCATCTGTCTCTCCTTTCAAACACAAAATGACTATGTTATCAGGCAAGCCAACAGCGCAAAGCACTGAAAAAACCAGGCTGCTGTCAGCACATACCAGATAGTGCTTCAAAGATAATTCAGTATCAGAGATGTGCTTGGTTCCTGTGGTTTGGCACACATGGCACTTGAAATAAACGTCCAGGACCATTCCTGATTTTATCCTCCACATCAAAATATTTTGGCACACTTGGTTCCTGTATTTTAGCACGCTTGGCACCAGAGCAAGTAAGACCTCCAACAACCAAGTTAGCCAAGCCCAGTTGTATGCAACGAAGGGCAGCCGATCTTTGGATTTCTGAAGCTTTGTGGGCAAATAGCCAGCTGCCACCTTCCTCTTTCAGCATGCAGCCAGACTGCAGCCCATACTCTTTCATTTCTGTTAGCCCTTCTACAGCACTGAGAAACCAAAAAGGGCACACCAGAAAATCCATATTCAAATGCTTGGCACACTCTTCGGCTCCTTGGCACACCAAACCAAAATCTGAGTCACGATAATTGTATACAGAGATGCCCTTGAATTTCAACTTGCACCAGTCATCTGAGATTCTGGACAACAAGTGGATGTCAAAATCTGGGTGTATCAGTTGGCACAACTCAGAAACATACCAGGCCCCTGTTAGTATCAGTGAAGATTTCTGTATATCCAGCTGATCCCTTACACACTTGTTAATCATTACCAGCTTCAGATTTCTTCTGATATCTGCAGCTAGCCCCTGTGCTATTAGCTTCCTGTCTGCAAGACTTTCATTATTTTCCATCCTAGCAAAATTTCTATTCTTTTCTGCTAGCACGTGCATCGCGCTGAAACCCTCAAGCTGTAATTCCTTCTGTTTTCCAGGAGTATATGTATACTCCTGGAAAACACGTGCATCGCGCTAAATTTGGCACATTTGGTACCAGGAGTATATGTATAATCTTATCTCTGAAGGCCTCTGTAACGACCCAGAAAATTCTCTTAATATTTTCTTAAAATATTAAGCATGTCTAGATAATTTTCTGAGGAACCTAGAAATATTAATGAGAAATTTGGCCTAGAAAATCCATGTTTTCTCATTTAAATTGGGAAAAAGGGCACTAATGGGCCTTATATGGGCTTTTTAGTACCAAAATTATTGGTGGATTTTAGGTGAAAATTAATATAAATATAAAGGGATTCTAATGGGAAATATTAACATAATTATGGAGGAATTTTTAGAGGATTTTCAGAATTTTAGGGAAAATAAAAAGAAAAATAAAATAAAAAAATAAGGTGCATGGACCAAGGATTGAACCTTGGACCACTTGTACAACCATGTATGCTTTAACCAACTCATCTAGTGAGGTAATATTATGAGGGAATGAAGTGGATATTGGTTAAAGCATAGAAGAAGATGAAGGGTCATGGAGAGACTCTTCATTTACCTCCTTAATGGGCTATAAAGAGAGGGTTTTGGGAGTTACCTCTTCTTCCCATTACTTTGCAATTTCTTCCTTCTCCTCCCCTTATCCTAGCCGAATACCCAAGGAAGGGTTCTCCCTTGGAAAAGCTCCACAAGAGGTCTCATCCTCAAGATCTAAGGGGTCTTCCAAGGATACAAGGACAAGGGGGTTTAAGGGTCCAAAGATCTTACCATTTCCTTCTCTTTCAAGGTTCGAAAAATCAAGAAACCCAAGGTAAGACTCCCTCACCTGTGGTATAATAGTTCCTTATTATTTTCATGATTTTTAGCATGATATATTGGTTAGTTTTGGATTTGATGTTGAAAGAAAAGAAAACCAAGAACCTTAGGCTTGTAGGTTTTGGCCACCATGATTTTAAGGTCTATAATTATGCTAAAAATTTTGATAATGTTTTTAATGTTCCCTTATGATGTTTAGAGGTTAATTATAATTTTTGGGAATTTTTGGAGTACCCTAGGACACCCTAGGGTTTCGGCCAACATGGAAGAAACAAAATCAACACCCTAGAGACCCTATGGGTTTCGGCCACAATGTTTTAGGGTCCATAATAATGATAAAAATATTTATAATGTTATTTAATGTTCCCTTATGATGTTTAGAGGTTAAGTATAATTTTTGGGAATTTTTGGAGTACCCTAGGACACCCTAGGGTTTCGGCCAACATGGAAGAAACAAAATCAACACCCTAGAGACCCTATGGGTTTCGGCCACAATGTTTTAGGGTCCATAATGATGCTAAAAATATTTATAATGTCATTTAATGTTCCCTTATGATGTTTAGAGATTAGGATAATTTTTGGGAATTTTTGGAGTACCCTAGGATACCCTAGGGTTTCGGCCAACAACAAGAACCCATGTGTAGGGTTGGGTTTAAAACCCCAAGTGTTTGTTTTATGTATTGTCATGATATAAGGGAGATGGAGGGTATTTATGTGAATGTTTCACATGGCCTAGAGATCCTATTGGTTTCGGCCAAGTACCCTAATAGGGTGGAAAGTTAGGACTCATTTCAAGTAAGGGCCCCCAAATGGCCCTATGGTAAGGTATGGTTGGTGTATAACAATTGATTTGGGGATTTTAATGGAAATTTTTCCATGCCCCATGGCCTTGAAGTTTTGGCCAAGAGCAAGTTTAGGGTTAAAGGATTAGGGTTGGCCTTATGTATGGAATCAAATGTTTCCTATGGCCTAGTATGTATGTATGGGATGTTGTTTGGGAAAGTTATGTGAAGCTTCATGAACCTATGGTTCCTTGGGGCTTTCGGCCAAGGGCCTAACCTAGGGTTAGGGTTGGGTTAAACCTCCAAAGATGCTTGTGTATGAGTTACCAAGATATATGTTTAAGTAAGATGGAAGAAGTTCTATGTTAACCAAACCCTTAGTTTGTATGTCATGAACTATATGTTAAGTCATAGATGTTTAGACATGTGCATTTAGGAATGATAGGTATGTATGCCATGTCTTAATATGCATGTATGCCATGTCTTATGAATGATACATATGTATGCCATATTTTATGAATAAGATGTATGTATGCCATGTCTTATGAATGAGGTTAAAGTACATGCCTTTAAGGCATCACGATGATGTTAAGTATGATGAATGAATGATGATGAATGACAAGTATGATGAATGAAAGATGATGCTTATGTCTTTAAGGCATAAATATGCTAAACGGCACGGTCGATGGTCGACGGTACGACGGTCGAGAGGACCGGCAAATGGGCCGGTAGACGGGTCGAGCCGTAACAAGTTATGCTATGTTAAGTATGCCATGAAGGTCTTATGAATGATGAAGCATGTAAAGTATTTTACTTTATGAATGGGCTTGTACCGGACCGAAGTATGGGTCCAAGGGATGGGCACCTTAAGAACACCCCGGTTCTGGACTACCGACTATGCTGTCCACGGTTCTGGCACTACCGAAGCTGTGCAACAGGGATGGGCACCTTAAGAACGCCTCGGTTCGGGGACTACCGACTATGCTGTCCTTACCCTAGTAGGTCGAGGCTAGCTACCTCGTATTTACTTAGGGATGCGCGCTTATGATGAATGAATGTGGTACAAGCCAGGGCCCAATGAATGATATGATGATTATGTTTAAGCATTTAAAAGTATGTTTTAAAGATTAAGCATCCTTATATATATATATGCAATTGCCACATGCATCCATCCATGTTATGCATTATATTTATGATAAGAATATTATGCAAAGTAAGTTTATGCATATGTTCATGCAAATATATGATGTCATGATTTAATTGTGTTTATGTTAATTTATGATGCCATGCTTTAATGGTGGTTATGTTAAGTAAGAACGCCATGATTTATTTATGTTTATGCTAAGTTAGAATGCCATGATTTTATTTATGTTCATGCTAGTTTAGGATGCCATGATTTATTTATGTTTATGCTAAGTTAGAATGCCATGATTTTATTTATGTTCATGCTAGTTTAGGTTGCCATGATTTAATTATGTTTATGCTAAGTTGGAATGCCATGATTTTATTTAGGTCCATGCTAAGAATGTTTATGAGGTTATGTTGATTATGATTATGTTTATGCCAAGTATTATGTCATGCTATGAATGTTTACGATGTTGATGTCTATGTCAAGTATTATGCCACGCCATGAATGTTTTTATGGTTATGTTATGTCATGCTACGAATGTGTTTGAGTTATGTTCATGCCATGACGAATGTATGCTAAGTGATGGAAAAGTTTATGTTCTAAGTAAGGCACTAAGTATGTTAATGTCTTATGTGCTCATGATGAAAAAATGAATGGTTTTAGTGAGTAGGAAAGAGTCTTACTAAGCCTGTGTGCTTATAGTCTTATTTCCTTATATCGCAGATCACGCAAGGGGACACTAAGGAAGCAGCAGGAGGCATCAAAGAATGTGTGTGATAGTGACTTGGCCAAGGAGCAATATGGTTGCTCGTCTTATGATAGAACTCTACCTTTACTATTAAGTACTTGAATGTGACTCTATGACATGATGCTAAAGTATGACATGATATGATGCTAAGTATGACATGATGCTAAGTATGACATGATATGATGCTAAGTATAAAATTAATATGCCAAGTTCCCATGTTATGATACTAGGAATGGTAGTAAGTGCATGTAGGTGTAAGTTTAAAGGTTTCCACTGCATTAGGATGTCTACATGCTCTAAGTATGTTAACGTAACGCCGCTTTATGAAAAAGAAAAAAAAAAGCGGGCGTTACAGCCTCCATCTCCTTAGCTCTTGATCTACCACCATAATATCAGGCCAGACAAGAGACCTTTTAAAGCTAAGGGGTACATGGCCAAAGAAGTGTTAGAGCTGATTCATTCAGATGTATGTTGCCCTATGTCAATCCAGGCAAAAGGAGGTTTTGAATATTTCGTCACTTTTGTTGATGATTATTCAAGGTATGGGTACATTTACCTAATGTGCCGCAAGTCTGAATGCTTTGACAAGTTCAAAGAATTCAAGCCTGATGTGGAGAAACATCGAGGTAAAAGTATCAAGACACTATGATCTGATCGTGATGGCGAGTACCTCTCTAGGGAGTTTAGGAGCTACTTGTCAGAAGCTGGGATCCAGTCCTAGCTAACTGCACCCGGCACACCCCAACAGAACGAAGGAATAGGACACTTATGGAAATGGTTAGGTCAATGATGAGCTATTCAGACTTACTTGATTCATTATAGGGATATGCGCTAGAAACAGCAGTGTATATAGTGAATTTAGTTCCATCTAAGTCAGTACCTCATACTCCCATAGAACTGTGGACTGGGTGCAAGCCCAGTCTAGGACATGTTCAGATTTGGGGTAGCCTAGCAAATGTACTGAAAGGAGATACTGATAAGTTGGAATCTCGTACGGAGGTACGTCTGTTTGTAGGATATCCCAAGGGAACGAAGGGTGGTCTATTCTATAGTCCTAAGGATCAGAAGGTAATTGTTAGCACAAATGCCAGATTCTTGGAAGAGGACTATATGATGAGCCATAAACCAAAGAGTAGACTCATGCTAGATGAGTTAAGGGGGACCATTCCAACTTCAGGACCAACTGTACAAGAGGACACACCACAAGTTACTGCACCACGTGTCACTCAGGACACACCAGTAGTACCTCGTCGCAGTGGGAGGGTTGTGAGACAGCCTGAAAGGTACATATTTTTGGGAGAGTCTTCAGACTTGATCCCAGGAAAACAGGAACTAGATCCCTGGACTTATGACGAGGCCCTCCAAGACAAAGATGCGGATTCTTGGCAAAGGGCAATGAAATCCGAGATAGAATCAATGGATTCTAACCATGTTTGGCAGCTAGTAGAACCACCCAATGGTATAAAAGCCATTGGATGCAAGTGGATCTACAAAAGAAAGAGAGGATTAGACGGGAAGGTTGAGACCCTCAAGGCAAGGCTTGTTGCGAAAGGGTACACTCAGAAAGAGGGTATCGATTATGAGAAAACCTTTTCGCCAGTAGCTATGCTCAAGTCGATCCGGATTCTCTTATCTATAGCAACTCATATGGATTATGAGGTCTGGCAGATGGATGTCAAGACGGCCTTCCTTAACGGGAGTCTTGCAGAGACCATCTACATGCAGCAACCAGAAGGTTTCATTATAAAAGGCAAAGAGCATCTAGTATGTAAGCTTAATCGATCTATCTATGGGTTGAAGCAAGCTTCAAGATCTTGGAACATCCGTTTTGACGAAGTAATCCAATCATATGGGTTTACTCAAAGTCCGGATGAGTCGTGTGTGTATAATAGATGTGACGGAAATGTCATGGTGTTTCTTGTACTTTACGTAGATGACATTTTGTTAATTGGCAACAATGTCAAAGTGTTATCAGACGTAAGGGTCTGGCTATCAAAGCAGTTTGATATGAAGGACTTAGGAGAAGCAGCACACATCCTTGGGATCAAGGTTATAAGGGATCGCCGAAAAGGATGTTGTGCCTATCCCAAGCTTCATATGTTGACACAGTCTTGTCTCGTTATAGCATGGAAAACACCAAGAAAGGATTTTTGCCCTACAGACATGGAGTCCCTCTCTCCAAAGAGATGTGTCCGAAGACATCAGAGGAGATGGAGGAGATGAAGGTATTCCTTATGCTTCAGCGGTCGGAAGCCGCATGTATACTATGTTATGCACGAGACCTGATATCTGTTTTACCGTGGGCATGGTTAGCAGATATCAGAGTAACCCTGGACAGGGATATTGGACAGCGGTAAAGCATATATTGAAATATCTGAGACGGACTAGGGATTATATGCTGGTTTACCGGGCAAACCAATTAATCCCTATGGGTTATACGGACTCAGATTTCGAGTCAGATAGGGACAAACGTAAGTCTACCTCAAGTTTTGTGTTTACTTTAGGAGGTGGAGCCATTATCTGGAGGAGTGTCAAGCAGAAGTGCGTGGCAGACTCCACCATGGAAGCTGAGTATGTGGCAGCCTAAGAAGCAGCCAAGGAAGCTGTATGGCTCAGAAACTTCATGATGGACTTGGATGTGATTCCTAGTTTGCCCAGAACAGTCACAATCTTTTGTGATAACGACGGTGCAGTTGCAAACTCGAAGGAACCACGAGCCCATAAAGCGAGTAAACACATAGAGCTCAAGTACCACCTGATACGAGAAATCGTAAAGCGAGGAAAGTAGCTGTCGCCAAGATTGTATCGGAGGACAACCTGGTAGACCCCTTCACGAAAGCTCTTCCATCTAGAGTTTTTGACAGGCATGTGGAGGGAATGGGAGTCAGATGTATGGCAGTAGGAGAACAACAATGTCTTTAAGTATAAGTGGGAGATTGTTGGATGTGTATACTAAAAGACATGACTTTTCTTATATGAACATCTTTTATGAAAAGAGAATCACACTACACTAGGTGTTTGTTTATAATAGTACATACACGAAGTCCCATTGCTTAGCATTGTAGATAACATGGTGTGTGGTGTCACACGGAAGATCATGTTATTAGTCCCTTACTTAGAATAAATAGAGGCTCACAACCTAGATGGAAATGGACAAACCATCGGGAAGGTTGTAGTGTAGTCAGGTGTGGTTGGTCTTGACCATAGGACTACACTAGTGTGGTATGAGTGCATTGAGTAGGACCGAAACCCGAGGTTATCCAATTTTGTACTGACTAAATAAATTAGATAGGACCTCAGTTGTTATTATGGAGGACGATCCCTTAATCCCGAAATAATATTGGGCATATATTATTATTTATTATTTCTTTGATTTATTAAAGGGCGAGATCTATTATGCTAGATCGACAGACCCGATAAGTTGGGAAATAATATTAGTAATATGATGTGCTAATAATTATTGACGGAATCCGTGTCCTGGAGAGTCAGGATGATGATGTCCCCTTGATGAGCTCAAAAGGTTCACCGTGCCAAACCCTGCAGGTGGATTTGATCCGGCACGCTGAAAAAGGTTGAGTGGTACTAATCAAGGATCCAGAAGTTAATTAAGTTAAATTGTCAGCAATTTAATTAATTAACGGGCATGCGTGATCTTAAACATGGGGGGATGGGCGACTCGTAATATGTGGAGCCCATATGAAAATATGGGGATTGGCGAGGTGAGTTCAATTAGGATCCTTTAGTGGAATGGATCCTAATTAATGGATAGGGTTTGAATCCATTAGCGGGCCAAGAACCAACTGTTGGATCGAGAGAACCGATAGAGGGGGGGTGAATATCGGAAATCATTCGGATTTTAGGATTAGAGCAGTTACGCAGCGGAATAAAACAATCAAACGCAAACACCAGTAATTTTTACTTGGTTCGGAGCCTAGGTCGACTCCTACTCCAAGGCCCACGGTCGTTGACCGTTTACTTTGGGCAATTCTATATGAGGCGCAATAATAGTTTACAAAGATTGATTTACAAATACAGCACAGTAAACTTAACAATTAAAAAGAGACTCTTCTTTTACCGACGTCCGATGTAGGTTGTCTTTTTCGGAGCAGCGGGACGTCGTCGGCTCGAGTTGGGAGGTTCCGGAGCGAGGCGCGAGAGCAGAAGAGCGTAGAAGCATTGATTGAGAGTGTTGTTTGAAGCCTGGGGTCGAGGGCCCTTTATATAGGGCCTGGGGGCGCCCGGGACGTCGGGGGTGCCCCCCACGTGGCGGTCGATCCGTCTCCAGCATGGTCAACATCTGATCCCTTTAAAATCGGGATAAGGTTTGACCGGGGCGCCCGGAGCGCTCGGGGCGCCCGCATTGATCGGGTCAAGCCTTCATCCTTTTGGCTTCGCGAGGGTGTGCTTCGGCAGCTGGCACTGGGGGCGCCCCGACATATAACTGTCGAGGTGTGTTTTCACTCCTGCTGACTTGGGTTGACCTTGGGGGCGCCCGGAACATCCGGCGCGCCCTGCTCAGCTTCTGCCTCACTCCTTTGAGGCTCTCTGAGCTGCAGATACTTAGTCCTTCGGTCCTGCATCCAGGGTTAGTCCAAAAAGTAGTATTATATTATTTTATACAGCCTTAGCTGTCTTGGTTCTGACTTTGGGTTTCCAAAATGGAACCCTAGGTTGAACCGACACCTACTGTTCCCTCGACGAGGAACGCGTCCTCACCTACTCCTCTCGGGAGAATGTACCTGTTGCCAACCGCTCCTTTGGTTGGACTTTTGCCTAGCGGTCCTTTGCCAGGTCTTGGATACTGAGTTTTCCTTCGCCCGATGCCTAGCAGTCCTTCGCTAGGTCTTGGTGACTAGCAGCCCTTCGCTAGTTGCCTAGCAGTCCTTCACTAGGACTTGGTGACTAGCAGCCCTTCGATAGTTGCCTAGCAGCCATTCGCTAGGACTTGGTGACTAGCAGCCCTTCGCTAGTTGCCTAGCAGCCCTTCGCTAGGACTTTGTATCCTGGCATTCCTTCGCCTGGTGCCTAGCAGCCCTTCGCTAGGACTTTTCCTGCACACTTGAGTAACATTGTTAGATCACCAATAAACTTAACTTTGAATCCTTTGCCAATATCAAAACAAGGTTCGATATGGTGCTTTCTGCACCAACAATCTCCCCCTTTTTGATTTATGGCAACACAATTCAAAGTTAAGTTAAAAACTTATAACAGTTAAGAACAGAAGATAAAAGCACAATGAAGTATGAACGGAGTATGAACAGAATAGATTTAAAAAATTCTTTATTTCTCATACTCCCCCTAAAACCCTGAATTCTTATGTTAAAACACTTAACTTTGACCTTTCCTCCCCCTTTGCATATATCAAAAATAAAACATGGGTGAACAGGGTACAATTTTGAGAAGTTTTGCTTACAAGGCTTTGCAAAAAGGAATTTTACTTAGGCAAAATTTTGAAGGCAAATTTCCCAAAAACAATTTGTTTACAAAAATTTTTTGCACACTTAGAGATATTTGTTTGGAAACACTTTGTGCATTTTGGGAAACAAGATCTTTAAGAAATTTCTAGATAAGTTTTTCACCCAAAAACTTTACTTGGAAATATTTGGCAAAATTTTGAACAAGTTTTTTTTTTAAATTTACTTAGGAGAAGACATGCACTTAACAAAAATTTGAAACACTTAGAAATACTTAGAAACTTTTGAAGCACTTTTTGAAAAAGAGATAAAGATTAAAACAATTTCTCTCTTTCCTTTCTCTCCCCCTTAATGTGAAATTCTTCTCCTAAGTTTTAAACCATTTCTAAGATAACCTTCCAAAAAAATTGTTTAAGGAAGAATTTAATTTCTACTCTCCCTTTTAGCCATATATCAATAACAAAATATATATTGAATGAAGTTTTTTTTAAATTTATGTATCAGAGCCTATGAGTTTTGAAAACATAAAAATACTTAGCATAATTCTTGAAAGTATAGCAAAAAAAACTTTAAACTGTACCAACAAAACTTCACTTAAAAGAAATCTTTTAGAAACTTCATGCACTTAGAACACTATTGCCTTTACAAGTATTAGTACTTTTCAAAACATTATACTTTGAAAAATAGAAGTACTTTTGAAGATTATGCATTAAAAAATTAATTTTATTTTGAATATTGACTAGATTTCTTTTTCAGTCTGACACAATCCTAGGAAACCTTGTTAACTACAAGGACATTTTCCTAAGTGTCCTGGAAATTTTTCAACCCAAGTAAATATTATTTCACAAGGTATTTCAAAAATAATTTTATAAGCCACAAAACATTTTAAAATAATATTATTTTATAAGATAAATGTTTTCGACACAATTTTGAAAATATAGTGTATGAGAACATATTATTTAGAAATGTTTAATAACTCTTTTAATTTGACCTCCCCCTAAACTTGATACAATCCTTGGAAGCTTGTTAACCACAAGTATTCTTCCTCTGAGTTCTTAGGGTTCAGTTCAGATCAAAGGAATTATCAAATAATTTCAACACAGATGATTAACAATAAAAACTTTTTAGAAATTCTTCTTTTGATTTAGCCTCCCCCTAAATTTGACACATCCTAGGAGTCCTTGTAGATCATTAAGTAGACCTCCTTTGTGTCTTTAGGGTTTATCAGAATCAAGAGAATAGTTTTGAATAAAAGTATGGTAATTTTCAAGAAGATAATTTTAGAAAATTCAATTTGGAATGAAGAGAATTTTTAAAGAATAAGCCCCGAAAACAAAATTTGAAATGATAATGGTATTTTGAAGTATAGTATTTTTGAGCTTCTTCTAATTTGATCTCCCCCTAGATCTGACACAGTCTGGCTTTTATCTATGTTCCTTAAGGGGTTTCAGTGTTGAGCAAGTTTGACTATGTTGACTAGGGTTGACTTTTTTTGACCAAGTTTGACTAAGTTGACAATGTTTGACCAATCAATAACTAAATCAAGCAAGCCCTAGATTATATTTAAAACGAGTCTATTGAGATATTTAACATGAAATTTCATATTAAAAAAATGTTAGAATTGAAAGAGTAGGGTACCGTAAACAAAAAAAGAGATAATTTTGAATGACTTTTGAAAACATTTTTTATTTAAAAAGATAGTGAATTATGCTTTTAGGTCCTAGATGTCTCACCCAGTTCTACATGATCAAGCATGTTAACCTTATGGGTTTTGTGAGACAAAAATAGAAGTAAGGATTTTACATTGAAAAATCATGATTAATTTTGAAAAATTGAATTAACTTTGAAAACCATTTTAATGAATTTTAGCTTTATTTTGAAAAAGTAGTTGAGTCTAAGATCAATTGAAATTTGTGTTAGATTTGAATTTGACAAGAAGTAACTTGAATTTGAATTTCAAAAATTGGCTTCCAGGTCTTGGCGAGGCACTAGGCCTTCTTTGGTCGTAGCCTTATTGGATCATCAACCCTTTCCTAGACAAAGCCTTTTAGTGAAATTTCATCTTCAAAATTACTTTTTGATAAATTCTGGTCTAACTAGTTTGGGTCATGGATCGGTAGCTTCGGCTAGTTCCGCCAAAATGGCTTCCCTAACGTACTATCATCTCACCTCCACCCAATACTATGTTGTTCAAATTTCAGTTAAACCATTTTAGTCCTTATCTAACCAGTCCTACTAAGCAAAAATAAATAACTAAAATAAAAGCAACATACAATTAAAGCAAAAAAATGATCTAAGTTACATCATAATCGAAATAAAACTCTAGTTTATACAAATTAACCACGTTATTTGAGATAAATGTTGGATTTTCAGGTATTGAAAATTTACCTTTTGATTCCCGGTTGGGAATCTCCCCCTTGATACTTGTCGTCATTCTTCTTTGTTTCTTTATCATCTTGTAGTGAACACGAGCTAATCGGAACAGTTTGGTTCGATCTCCTTCTTTGTCGTCAAATATTGAGTCTGAGTTGGACTCCGGTACTGGTTGAGGCCACTTTTGCAGTTCTCTTGGAGTTTTCCCTGCAATGAAAACTATACCTTCCTCTACCATTGCAGTATCAGCTTGATTATTATTTAACCTTAATTTAGAAGAAAATGATTCAAAATTAGTTACCAACTTTGTCTCAGAAAACTCGTCGTCTGACTCAAGTTCGATTTCAACGTCGGGTGTCGAGTCTGACTCGGCTATCTGTGCTTGGACCGAGACTGCAAGATAACTTTGGTAATCTTCTTCTTCATTTGATTCGTCCGATGATTCAAACATCTCTCCTTCAAAGATCTCAATATCGGAGCTCCTTACATGTAGGTTGAGTAGCTTCTCCCACATCTCTTTAGCACATCCAAATGAACCAACTAGCTTGAGTTGTTCATTTGTTAGACCGCATTGTATGATCTCTGTTGCCTTAGCATCAGTCTCGATCTTCCTCAGAGTTGGTTCGTCCAATTTGTCCCAAGCGATCGATGTTCCATCTTCCGTGGGGAATCTAAACCCCGTTTGGATTATCGACCATAAATCCATATTAGCCTTCAGGTGGGATTCCATTTGACTTCTCCAGGAGTTGAAATTTTCACCAAATAAGAGCGGTGGACGAATGCTATTCCATTCTTGATTGACCATTAAAAATAATCCTTGCACACAAAAGAAATAACAGAAATGTACCAAGACTTGGTCTTGGATTAGTAGTGCGGGAAAGGAAAAAAATAGCCCAAAAAAATATTACACGATTTTCGAGGCAGAATAATAATAAAATAATAAAAATAATTTATGAAATTTTTTGAAAATGATGATTTTGTCAATTTGATTAATAATGACAAAGTAAGAATTTAATGTTAAAAAAAATTTACTCGAATTAAAGTAGCACGAATTTCGAGAAAAATATTAAAATAATAAAAAAAGTTTATGATAAATTTTCAAAAATTGTTCGTTTTATCAATTCTGACTTATGGTACAAAAATAAGAATTCAAAATTGAAAAAAAAAAAGAAATCGTTTTGAAAAGAAAAGAATTCAAAAATTGTTCGTTTTATCAATTCTGACTTATGGTAAATACACCTACAGATATTATTTATTTGAAATAAAAAGGCGAAAAAGATCGAGTGGTGTTGATTAACTAGAAAGAAAAGAAATGAGATTACAAATTTTGTAAATCCGAAAAACTTTCAAACTGGTGGTTGCACCAAATTTGAACTTCCCCTCTTTGATACCACTTGTTGGATCGAGAGAACCGATAGAGGGGGGTGAATATCGGAAATCGTTTGGATTTTAGGATTAGAGCAGTTACGCAGCGGAATAAAACAATCAAACGCAAACACAGTAATTTTTACTTGGTTCGGAGCCTAGGTCGACTCCTACTCCAAGGCCCACGGTCGTTGACCGTTTACTTTGGGCAATTCTATATGAGGCGCAATAATAGTTTACAAAGATTGATTTACAAATACAGCACAGTAAACTTAACAATTAAAAAGAGACTCTTCTTTTACCGACGTCCGATGTAGGTTGTCTTTTTCGGAGCAGCGGGACGTCGTCGGCTCGAGTTGGGAGGTTTCCGGAGCGAGGCGCGAGAGCAGAAGAGCGTAGAAGCGTTGATTGAGAGTGTTGTTTAAAGCCTGGGGTCGAGGGCCCTTTATATAGGGCCTGGGGGCTCCCGGGACGTCGGGGGCGCCCCCCCACGTGGCGCTCGATCCGTCTCCAGTGCGGTCAACATCTGATCCCTTCAAAATCGGGATCAGGTTTGACCGGGGCCCCCGGAGCGCTCGGGGCGGCCGCATTGATCGGGTCAAGCCTTCATCCTTTTGGCTTCGCGAGGGTGTGCTTCGGCAGCTGGCACTGGGGGCGCCCGCGATAGGCGGGGCGCCCGGAGCATCCCGGGCGCCCCGTCATAAAACTGTCGAGGCGTGTTTTCACTCCTACAGACTTGGGTTGACCTTGGGGGCGCCCGGTGTAACGCCCACCCTTATATCTACTCTCGGGGCGGGGTTACGTAATAATTAATCATACTTATTTTTTTTTCTATCTTCTAGCATGGCATTAAAACAACAACGCAAGGGCTAAGGACTGAGCATGCTTGTTTAACTATCAAAGTCATTCTATAACATGATAATATCACTAGTAATGTAACTCATAACATAATCAAGTATAAGAGACCTCCAAGGTAAACACTATCATGCCATGTCAATCCTAATTACTAACACTTATTGTCAAGGGAACATAAACATAAACATAAATATGTAGATATAGAAGTCTTTCTTTCCCGAGCCACCACCCCACACATCTTCAGCCTTCCTGCCTCTTCCTTTAGTTCATGTGTTCCTTACCTTTATCTGCAGCATAAGACAACACATAACTAGTAAGCATAAAAGCTTAGTAAGGATCCGGTCCTACTCGCAAAATCCATACGAAAGCATACAGCGTGTGTACATAACAAGACAGAAGCATGAGTTCATCATAGCATACTAAACATCAAGTTTCTAAGCATGCAGCATATAGAATTTTAAGCATACCTATCACATGCAATAAATGTTTTTCAAAGCAGTTCCATAATGGTATTACTTAAAAATACATCCATATCATATTGGGCCCTGTTGTGTACCAACTATCGCGCGGAACTATTGCGCGTTCCCTAATGAATTGGGGTAGCGAGCCACCAATTAATTAGAGCAGGACCCTTTCGTCCTACCGGAGCCATGACCTTACGTTAACATGCACCCCGGATTTGTTTAACGACCCCCTTACGAGTCGGGTACACAACTTCAAAAGTAAAATACTTATCATGCTTTTACATATATGCTAAGGAGTACTCCAAATCACTTCTTACAGGACACACCACTCTTCGAGGGTGCTCATGATCCCGGAGGGACACACCACACAACATAAGAGGTGCTCTTGATCCCATACTTAGTAGAGTATCCGTTCAAGCATTTTAACATATCACATGAAATTTCATAAGTGTGCCCCATGGGCTATAAGACATGCTCATACATACATCATAATTCAACCACTTAACATACTTTAGATCTGACAAGATTTGGTCACATAGGTCATACTCATATCATAGGAAGTGGTAGCATGCTAGCAATTAAGATTTCAATCAGACATCTCATTTAAACACCTCATGCATAAACATATCATAGCATGCTAACAATTAAGGTTTCAATATCAACCATTCCATTTAACACCACATGCATATACATATAATCATCCCCAACCATAAACATATATCATAGGGTAGTTTGACCTTGACAAACCCTAGTCCTAGTGGGTTGGCCGAAACATCAAGAGTAGGGAAAGATTAGGACTTTTGCATTGATCATTCACACAAACAATGATACATACACCTTGTATACAATATCATACCATACACTAAGCATGAATATTTCTAGGATAATTCAACTCTCCTTAACCCTAATTCATTGCTTTGGCCGAAACCCTTACAAACCCTAAACCTTAGTTGTTGTCATCACAAAATGAAGGGTCACCACATATGTGGATACCCTAAGTCCTAAGGGTTCTTTTCATGTATCAAAAAGTAGCCAAACACTTCCCTTTGGAAGTGGCCGAACCCTATACAAGGACAACCCTAGATTTTTATTCATTACATTTGAAGGATACAACACACACATATACCCTAAGTTCCAAGGGGTCTACACATGTAACAAGAAGAAATCAAGGCCTCCTCTTTGAGGTTGGCCGAAAGTCACACAAGGATATAACCCTAGGTTTTTTTTTCACAACATTTTGATTAAACCCCATATACATATACCCTATGTTCCAAGGGTCTACTAGTGTAATAAAAAGGAACCAAAACCTTCCCCTAAGGGGGTGGCCGAAACATGCCAAGGGGAAAAAGTCCCCATTTTTTTTTGAAACAATCAAGGAAACAACACATACGATAACCATTACACTGCAGGCAAGGGGATACATACATCCTTTCGCTTGAATTTCTTCTCCTCTTAAAATCTTAGGGTACCCTTAAAGAAGAAGAAGATGAGAGTTTCCCTTGTTAGTCTTCTCTAGCAACCTTGGCCCTAGTAGAGGGCAAGAGCCTTCAATGGATTCCTTTCTCCTTCCAATTCCCTAGGGTTAAAACCCTAGGGTTCACTTTTTTTTCGAAAATGAAAAGAGAAGAAGAAGTGGATTTCGGTGATGAGAGGGAGGAAGAAGAAGAAGAAGAGGAAGTTATTCCAACTTCCCTTATTTATACTTTTCTCATGAAGAGACATGTCTCTTCACTTCCCTAGCTTTTAACAAGCATGTTTCTTATTCCCTCTACAAGAAACATTGCTTGGTTCATTGGTTATGACATGGTGAGTGCAACTAGGAGGTTCAAGGTTCAATCCTTGCTTCCTCCTTTTTATCACATTTTGCACTAATCCATATCAAAGCCCATTAAGCCAAGCCCATCATGAAATTTCATAATATTAATAATATTTCATGAATTTCATAATATTTCATGTTCATGAATTCATAATATTTTCTAATATCCATGATAATATTTCATGAATTTCATTATATTTTATATTCATGAATTCATAATATTTTCTAATATCCATGATAATATTTCATGAATTTCATAATATTTCATATTCATGAATTCATAATATTTCCTGATATCCATAATACTATTTCATGAATTTCATAGCATTCTATATGGGAAAATTTTGGGGCGTTACAATCCTCCATACCTTATAAAAAGTTCGTCCCGAACTTTAAAATAATTCCGGATACTTTAATCGTATTGCCTCCTCTCGTTCCCATGTGGCTTCTTCGAATTGTTCATTCCGCCACAGAACCTTTACTAAGGGTACTTCCTTGTTCCTTAGCTTTTTAACTTCCCGATCTAAGATCTGTATAGGTCGGCGTTCGGAACATAAGTTCTCTTGATCTTGTACTGGTGGAGGTTCTATCCTTTGATTTCCATCAGAGGTACATTTCCTGAGCATTGATACATGGAAGACATTGTGAATAGCCGACATTTCTGGCGGTAACTCCAGTTCATAGGCCACTTTGCCTACCCGTCTCAGAATTTGATACGGTCCCACATATCTCGGACTCAGCTTCCCTTTCTTTCCGAATCTCATCACCCCTTTCATAGGGGCCACTTTCAGGAATACGGAATCCCCAACCTCAAACTCTAATGGTCTGCGTCGCTTGTCAGCGTAGGTTTTCTGCCGACTCTGAGCAGTCTCTATTCTCTGGCGAATATTCTTTATAGCCTGAGTGGTTTCGTCTATAATATCCGTCGGGAGTCCCATCTCCTTCTTTTCACCACTCTCAAGCCAGCATATAGGAGATCTGCATTTCCTTCCGTATAGTGCTTCGTACAGTGCCATCCCGATAGTAGCCTGATAACTGTTGTTATAAGCAAACTCTGCCAGGCTCAGGTATCGACACCAGCTTCCCTTGAAATCCAAGGCACAAGCTCGCAACATGTCCTCTAATATCTGGTTTACTCTTTCAGTCTGCCCGTCAGTCTGGGGGTGAAAGGCAGTACTAAATTTCAACTTCGTGCCAAGAGCCTTCTGCACGTGTCCCTAAAATTCCGCAGTAAATCGACCATCTCGATCCGAGATGATGGTCTTGGGAACCCCGTGTAGTCGGATAATTTCCTTGACGTACAGTTGAGCCAACTGCTCCACCGAGTAGGTCATTCTGATGGCCAGAAAATGGGCGGACTTGGTGAGTCTGTCCACTATAACCCATATGCCATCATATCCATTCGTCGTTCTAGGTAGCCCAGAGATGAAATCCATGGAGATGTCTTCCCATTTCCACTCGGGGATAGACAGGGGTTGCAAAACTCCTCCAGGCCTCTGGTGTTCTGCTTTGACCCTCTGGCAGGTCAAACACATACTGACATAGTGGGCTACATCCCGCTTCATATCCATGGAGATGTCTTCCCATTTCCACTCGGGGATAGACAGGGGTTGCAAAACTCCTCCAGGCCTCTGGTGTTCTGCTTTGACCCTCTGGCAGGTCAAACACATACTGACATAGTGGGCTACATCCCGCTTCATACCAGACCACCAAAATTTTCTCTTCAGATCCTGATACATCTTGGTAGACCCAGGATGCATCGCATAAGGTGTTCCGTGAGCCTCCTCAAGGATTCTTGTCCGTAAGTCGGAGTTGTCGGGAACACATAATCGATCCCGCAGATATAAGACTCTGCTGTCTGAAATCCGAAATCCATCGTCCTTGCCTTCGAGAACCTCTTGCTTGATTCTCTGAAGACTCGGATCCTGATTCTGCTTTTCCAGAATATCGCCGAACCATGTCGGCGCAATCATCAGGGTGGACAACTGTCCTGATATGATTTCAATCCCGTAATTCATAATTTCTTCCCCTAAGGGTTGTGACAAAGCCGACAAAGACATTAAAGCAGCACATGATTTCCTACTGAGAGCATCGGCTACTTTGTTGGCTTTTCCCGGATGGTACAGGATCTCACAATCATAATCCTTGACCAATTCGAGCCATCTGCGCTGTCTCATATTCAGATCTTTCTGGGTGAAGAAATACCGCAGACTCTGGTGATCTGTATAAACTTTACACTGAGTTCCATATAGATAGTGCTTTCATATTTTCAGTGCAAAGACCATCGCTGCTAACTCTAAGTCATGGGTAGGGTAATTTCTTTCATGTTCTTTGAGTTGCCTAGAGACATAGGCAATCACCTTCCCATTCTGCATAAGTACAGCTCCGAGTCCCAGTTTGGATGCGTCGCTGTACATATCGAAACCCATATCGCACTCTGGAAGAGTCAATATTGGAGCGCTAGTCAGCCTCCTTTTCAGTTCAGTAAAGCTCTTCTCACATTCCTCGGTCCATACATATTTCTTGCCTTTCTTTGTAAGAGCTGTCATAGGGGCTGCAATCCGAGAGAAGTTCTCTACGAATTTTCTGTAATAGCCTGCTAGCCCGAGGAAACTTCGAATTTCACTGGCATTCTTGGGTCTAGTCCAGTTACTCACCACTTCAATTTTAATTGGGTCCACCATTACCCCTTCCTTGGAGATAACATGTCCCAAGAATGATACTTGATCGAGCCAGAACTCGCATTTGGAAAATTTAGCATACAGTTGTTCCTTCTGAAGAATCTGTAGTACTATACTCAGGTGCTCAGCATGTTCTTCGGGAGTTCTCGAATATATAAGGATATCGTCGATAAAGACGATCACAAATCTGTCGAGGAATGTCGAGAATACCCGATTCATTAAATCCATAAACATAGCTGGCGCATTGGTAACTCCAAATGGCATAACTACGAACTCATAATGTCCGTATCTGGTTCGGAAAGCCGTCTTCGGTATATCCTCCTTTTTCACCCTGACTTGGTGATAACCAGATCTCAGGTCAATCTTAGAGAAAACCGTGGCTCCCTTCAGTTGATCGAACAGGTCATCTATCCAGGGTAGAGGGTACCTGTTCTTGATAGTCACGTTGTTCAGCGCTCGATAGTCGATACACATTCGCATCGACCCATCCTTCTTTTTCACGAACAGTACGGGAGCTCCCCAGGGGGAATGACTAGGGCGGATGAGTCCCTTGTCAAGAAGCTCTTGTAACTGTCCCTGTAATTCCTTTAATTCCGTCGGCGCCATACGGTACGACGCCTTAGAAATGGGGTTAGTACCAGGAACCAACTCAATTGCAAATTCTATATCTCTTTCAGGTGCTAACCCTGGTAAGTCATCGGGAAATACCTCTGGGTAATTGCATACGACTTTGACATCTTCTAGCTTCGGGCCCTCTGTAGGACTGGTATCAACCACATGAGCTAGAAATCCAGAGCATCCCTTTTCTAACATCTTCCTTGCTTTCAGAGCCGACAAGAATTTGCTTGTCCTCTTCTTCGGCTCTCCGATAAATTCGAATAGAATTTCCGCCTCAGGTTGGAAAATAACCCTTCGTTTACGGCACTCGATAGAGGCGCCGTATTTGTTCAAGAAATCCATGCCCAATATCACATCATAATCTGACATATCAAACACTATCAGATCGCAGTAGAGTTCCCTATCTGCGATTCTGATCGGTGTGGCACGTAGCATTTGGGTAGAGGGCATCATCTCACCCGAGGGCAGTATTGTCAGAAATTTGCAGTCTAAATCTTGTAGTGACATAGATGGCTTTCTGTTATAACTATACACATACATCCTATCGTGATTATGTGTAACCCAACTCATATTATGCTTCCGAACTATTCGTCCTTATTTGTCGCATGATTAATATAGGGTAAATGAGATCTTATTTATTATATCACCAAAAATTTATACAGGTGATAAATAAGCTACATAAGAATTAACGCTACTTTCTCTTGTTATGCAAGCATAAATCATCTCTATATATCATTACTGTACATGAAATAAAGTAAAGCGAGGTTAGGATCTCTTACTTGGAAGCGGCAGGATGAAGCTTGATGTGTGTGTGGTGGAGGGGAAGTCTGCTCTGATACCAACCTGTAACGCCCGCCCTTATATCTACTCTCGTGGCGGGGTTACGTAATAATTAATCATACTTATTTTTTTTTCTATCTTCTAGCATGGCATTAAAACAACAACGCAAGGGCTAAGGACTGAGCATGCTTGTTTAACTATCAAAGTCATTCTATAACATGATAATATCACTAGTAATGTAACTCATAACATAATCAAGTATAAGAGACCTCCAAGGTAAACACTATCATGCCATGTCAATCCTAGTCACTAACACTTATTGTCAAGGGAACATAAACATAAACATAAATATGTAGATATAGAAGTCTTTCTTTCCCGAGCCACCACCCCACACATCTTCAGCCTTCCTGCCTCTTCCTTTAGTTCATGTGTTCCTTACCTTTATCTGCAGCATAAGACAACACATAATTAGTAAGCATAAAAGCTTAGTAAGGATCCGGTCCTACTCGCAAAATCCATACGAAAGCATACAGCGTGTGTACATAACAAGACAGAAGCATGAGTTCATCATAGCATACTAAACATCAAGTTTCTAAGCATGCAGCATATAGAATTTTAAGCATACCTATCACATGCAATAAATGTTTTTCAAAGCAGTTCCATAATGGTATTACTTAAAAATACATCCATATCATATTGGGCCCTGTTGTGTACCAACTATCGCGCGGAACTATTGCGCGTTCCCTAATGAATTGGGGTAGCGAGCCACCAATTAATTAGAGCAGGACCCTTCCGTCCTACCGGAGCCATGACCTTACGTTAACATGCACCCCGGATTTGTTTAACGACCCCCTTACGAGTCGGGTACACAACTTCAAAACTAAAATACTTATCATGCTTTTACATATATGCTAAGGAGTACTCCAAATCACTTCTTACAGGACACACCACTCTTTGAGGGTGGTCATGATCCCGGAGGGACACACCACACAACATAAGGGGTGCTCTTGATCCCATACTTAGTAGAGTATCCGTTAAAGCATTTTAACATATCACATGCAATTTCATAAGTGTGCCCCATGAGCTATAAGACATGCTCATACATACATCATAATTCAACCACTTAACATACTTTAGATCTGACAAGATTTGGTCACATAGGTCATACTCATATCATAGGAAGTGGTAGCATGCTAGCAATTAAGATTTCAATCAGACATCTCATTTAAACACCTCATGCATAAACATATCATAGCATGCTAACAATTAAGGTTTCAATATCAACCATTCCATTTAACACCACATGCATATACATATAATCATCCCCAACCATAAACATATATCATAGGGTAGTTTGACCTTGACAAACCCTAGTCCTAGTGGGTTGGCCGAAACATCAAGAGTAGGGAAAGATTAGGACTTTTGCATTGATCATTCACACAAACAATGATACAAACACCTTGTATACAACATCATACCATACACTAAGCATGAATATTTCTAGGATAATTCAACTCTCCTTAACCCTAATTCATTGCTTTGGCCGAAACCCTTACAAACCCTAAACCTTAGTTGTTGTCATCACAAAATGAAGGGTCACCACATATGTGGATACCCTAAGTCCTAAGGGTTCTTTTCATGTATCAAAAAGTAGCCAAACACTTCCCTTTGGAAGTGGCCGAACCCTATACAAGGACAACCCTAGATTTTTATTCATTACATTTGAAGGATACAACACACACATATACCCTAAGTTCCAAGGGGTCTACACATGTAACAAGAAGAAATCAAGGCCTCCTCTTTGAGGTTGGCCGAAAGTCACACAAGGATATAACCCTAGGTTTTTTTTTTCACAACATTTTGATTAAACCCCATATACATATACCCTAAGTTCCAAGGGTCTACTAGTGTAATAAAAAGGAACCAAAACCTTCCCCTAAGGGGGTGGCCGAAACATGCCAAGGGGAAAAAGTCCCCATTTTTTTTTGAAACAATCAAGGAAACAACAACACTGCAGGCGAGGGGATACTTACATCCTTTCGCTTGAATTTCTTCTCCTCTTAAAATCTTAGGGTACCCTTAAAGAAGAAGAAGATGAGAGTTTCCCTTGTTAGTCTTCTCTAGCAACCTTGGCCCTAGTAGAGGGCAAGAGCCTTCAATGGATTCCTTTCTCCTTCCAATTCCCTAGGGTTAAAACCCTAGGGTTCATTTTTTTTCGAAAATGAAAAGAGAAGAAGAAGAAGTGGATTTCGGTGATGAGAGGGAGGAAGAAGAAGAAGAAGAGGAAGTTATTCCAACTTCCCTTATTTATACTTTTCTCATGAAGAGACATGTCTCTTCACTTCCCTAGCTTTTAACAAGCATGTTTCTTATTCCCTCTGCAAGAAACATTGCTTGGTTCATTGGTTATGACATGGTGAGTGGAACTAGGAGGTTCAAGGTTCAATCCTTGCTTCCTCCTTTTTATCACATTTTGCACTAATCCATATCAAAGCCCATTAAGCCAAGCCCATCATGAAATTTCATAATATTAATAATATTTCATGAATTTCATAATATTTCATGTTCATGAATTCATAATATTTTCTAATATCCATGATAATATTTCATGAATTTCATAATATTTCATATTCATGAATTCATAATATTTTCTAATATCCATGATAATATTTCATGAATTTCATAATATTTCATATTCATGAATTCATAATATTTCCTGATATCCATAATACTATTTCATGAATTTCATGATATTTCATAGCATTCTATATGGGAAAATTTTGGGGCGTTACACCCGGAACATCCGGGGTGCCCTGCTCAGCTTCTGCCTCACTCCTTTGAGGCTCTCTGAGTTGCAGATACTCAGTCCTTCGGTCCTGCATCCAGGGTTAGTTCAAAAAGCAGTATTATATTATTTTATACAGCCTTAGCTGTCTTGGTTCTGACTTTGGGTTTCCAAAATGGATCCCTAGGTCGAACCGACGCCTACTGTTCCCTCGACGGGGAACGCGTCCTCACCTACTCCTCTCGGGAGAATGTACCTGATGCCAACCACTCATTTGGTTGGACTTTTGCCTAGCGGTCCTTTGCCAGGTCTTGGATACCGAGCTGTCCTTCGCTCGATGCCTAGCAGTCCTTTGCTAGGTCTTGGTGACTAGCAGCCCTTCGCTAGTTGCCTAGAAGTCCTTCGCTAGGACTTGGTGACCAGCAGCCCTTCGCTAGGACTTGGTCACTAGCAGCCCTTCGCTAGTTGCCTAGCAGCCCTTCGCTAGGACTTTGTATCCTGACATTCCTTCGTCAGGTGCCTAGCAGCCCTTCGCTAGGACTTTTCCTGCACACTTGAGTAACATTGTTAGATCACCAATAAACTTAACTTTGAATCCTTTGCCAATATCAAAACAAGGTTCGATATGGTGCTTTCTGCACCAACACCAACTCCTCCTCTTGGTCCCTGCCTTAGCCCTATATATACCCTATGAGATCATGAAACCAAACTAATTGATCAAACCTAAGAGCCTAGGAAAAATCCTCCCCCTCTCCTTCTCTCTGCTTCTCTCGGCGCCGACTAAGAGAAGGGATTCCCCTTCGGTTTCCTTGATTCCTCCTCAACCAAGCTTCGGCCAAGACTCAAAGGATCAAGGTAGGAATCTCTTCTACCTTGTTTGAGGCTTGGGAAAGGCTAACGAGGCACCGACGAGGTGATGAAGGCATCCCAAGGGTATCTTGCGGCGGCGGCGCAAGAAGGAAGAAGAAGGGGTATTGAGCTGTTTTGTGGCTGAGAAGAGGGTTGTCCTTTGTCTTCTTCTTCTTCATCATCTTCCTCTGAAGGTGCACCGTTGATTTGGAGGGCTTGGAGCCAGCTCCGACGGACAGCGGCGCAATGAAAGGGGAGGAGGTGCCGGCGGCGCAAACCCTAGGGTTTAGGGTTTGTGGCCGGATTGAAGGAGCGGTTTGGTGGGAGTTCTTGGTGATCTCAGATTGCAGTAGATCGTCGCCCACACGACGTCCGCAAAGGGAGGGTAAGAAGGTAGAAGACCGCGAGGTGATCGGAGAGGTATAACTTTCCATAAGCTCCTTTTTATATCCTTATGCTATGCATGTGTTGTGTGGATATGTCTCGTCATTTTATGTGTAAGAATTTCATGTTTTTCTTGCAAAATATATTTAATGAATTCTTAACTGGACCCCGACCATAAACACAAAAGCTGGTGATTAACTCGTCGCCTTTTCCGTGGTCGAACGGTCGAGCAAATCACAAAGCTGATTTTGGTAATTGGCTGAGTTGTGATTTGGATTGTTCGATACGGCACAAGATGGTTGATGGGAAACGTCTCTCCGTTCGGGTTAAAATTTTAATTCGTAGGCGTGGAGAGATTTCTTGGATCGACTAAGTATTCGCTTAGGAAACCCGCCAAGGAATAACCAACAGTAAAAAGTAGAGAGCCCTAGATTACCAAAAGCTTGCAGAATATTCGCTTGACTAGGGCGTCATCTAGAAAATTTCCCAATCAATGAGTATTGGTAAGGAATTGCCATACCTGAGATCTCTTCCTTTGTATAGAAAATTCCAGGCTTGTTATTGTAGATAGTGATTGGCTTGAAAGTAGATCCCACATCATCAAAGCTCTTTTTTGACGTGCGATGAGAAAGGGATTTGACCGTCGTTGCATATGATGTAATTCCAGAACTCGGCGCCGCTGCTTGAGGGGAGATCGGACCTGGTGATGCCATCGCAAGGGGTGCTCCCGCAACTGTTGATGTCCCTATATGCGAATTTGTATGAGGCGACCCTCCTGTCCCTGGCAGCGCATCTTGAATGGTGGAAATTTGTCGGGGTGCGCCATGGGAGACGGGCAGAGGAGGGAAGAGAGAGGCTGTGGTGGGGGAGGAGGTTGAGACGAATCCATCTTCGGCGTTGTGGAGTCATCGGTGGCCAGAGCCGCCAGTAGGAGGCGCTCGTGCCCTGAACCCGCGTGAATTGCCTTAAAAATCGCCCAGAGAGAGAGCAAGAAGCGCGTGGTATATGTTTAGGGTTTCTTGGAGTCGGACGAATTTGGCGATATCCTAGCTTCCATGGAGCCGTCGACCAGCTAAGGAAGGCCCAACTCATGACGCCGGATGCTGACATGAGTTTTATGAGTATTAACCGGGACTGGGAGGATCTCTCGCCAGAAGACAAAGAGTTGTAGGAAACATAGAGCTATTTTCCCCTCCGGACCTTGCCTTTTTCCTGTCAATGCTTATTATCTTCTTCCGATTGTATTCATTTTGCTTCGTAATGAAAACCTTTTACATCTTATTTTTTTGAGTACCCTTTTTTGTTTGGTTCTTCGTCCTGGGTATCTTTTTTGCTTAGCTCTTTTACGGGAGCCAGGGAGCCAATGCTCATCCCCAGCAGCCTTTTAGGTTGGTTTCAAGGACCCAAGGCCTGTCCGAATACCTGATGTCTCTTGGTCCGAGATAATCTCGGGAGCTTTGTGGGTTCGACCTTAGGTGTGGATCTTCCAAGGTAGCCCCGAAAGTTCAACTGACAGGCCAGAAGCTATGCATCTATGGGACCCATATTGGTTCCCTTCTCTATTGTGTGTTGGGTGAGTTCGACAAATTCGAACAATCGTCTCCGGGCCCCAAGCGGTCTCTTGAAGTGATCCATAAAGGTTCACGAATTTTGAGGCACCGCAGAAGTGTATCAATTGATGGAGACATAAAAGGGGTGACGCTTCAGGATTGACGTCCATTACGGCCCCTGCACTGCCCTCATTAAATGCGAAAGTGTGGTTACCACTATAAAGGTGGAAGGCCCAACCGCTCTTCCTCCTTCATCTCTCCTTACTCCTCTTGTTAGATCCCATGAGCAAGGAAGGAGACAGAGATCGCAGCCCGGAGGCGAGGTCTGCGAGGGGAGAGGTTCGCTGCCTAGAGAGGCACGCAACCCCTTCAGTATAGGTGAAGCTAGGTGCTATCAGAACCACCTGTGAAGCTTATAGCGTGCCAGTACATTATCCATCTTTTACCCTTCTGGAAGAGGTCGTCTATCTCACCGGTAGAGCATAGCAGCGATGATGTAGTATGTTTCACTGGAGAGTCCAGCATAGGTGGATCCACATCTTTCACTAGAGAGTCCAGAAGAGACATCATATGTTTAACCGGGGAGCATAGCAGAGATGATGTCATAGCAAACTCCTCCGGGTTTGATATTAGAAAGTGTTTCCTGCCGGTGGATCCCCGGCATATTTCAAATGCTCTCCACTTCCTGATCGCTCAAGTCCCCAAGTTTTAGGCATCGGCTGACCGTCCACCCCAGTGTCAGTCAGGCATGGAGTAGGTTACCATCCGAGGAGGAGTTGTAGCCACTACTTTTCTTTTCCTCCTTTTGTATTTTGCGATTCATCTTTATTTCTAAGTGTGAGTTGGATGGCATGGAGTAGGTTGCCATCCAAGGAGTTGTAGCCGCTACTTTTCTTTTCCTCCCTTTGTATTTTGTAATTCATCTTTGTTTCTAAGTGTGAGTTGGATGGCATGGAGTAGGTTGCCATCCGTGGGGGAGTTGAATGTAAGAAGTCACCGGGGTCTTTGAATGGAACTATTTCATCTCTTTACCCTGTGTACCCCAAGTCATTCCTATTTCCTATGATCGGTCATAAGAATGGAGGCTCAAAAAGTCCCAGACGCGACCAAAGACTCAGGAGTCAAGATCATAAGAAAGATGGCTCCCCACTCACCCGCTACCGGAAGATAGTTCCGAGCTAAGCGACTAGGCGGGATGATGAGGTGATAGAGGAGAGCCCGGGGCAAAGGAGTAGTATCCTCTACGGGGTCCCTTGATTGTATCCCCTATCTTTGTCTTTCCTTGAGATGTCTTTGTCAATGTATTCGCCATAAAAATGAAGGGAGACACTTGTTACCTTTGACATGTAAGCGCTTCGAGCAATAATCAGATATCATGCTTGTTTCCCTTGTCTGAGGATGTTGTTTCATATCTGTTCTATTATGTGTCATCTTTCTTCTCATGCATTCCCCCAAGTCTCCTGCAGTTAAGGGTCAGAGGTTGTAGGGTCAGCTTGGCTCTGGTCGGGCGTCCGTAGCACTCAGACCAGGCCTAAGCACCTCGGGCATCTGCAGCACCGCGAGATATTTGGATTTTATTTCTAGGTCGGGCGTCAGTAGCACTCAGACCAGGCCTAAGTACCTCGGGCATCAGCCACACCATGAGGTATTAGGATTTTATTCTTGATCGAGCATCCATAACACTTAGACCAAGCCAAAGTATCTTGGGCATCCGGAGCAACGTGAGGTATTAGGGTTTTATTTCTTGGTCGGGCGCCCGTAGCACCCGGACAAAGTCTAAGTACCTCGGAAATTCGCAGCACCACGAGGTATTAGACTTTTATTCTTGGTCGGGCGTCTGTAACACCCAGACGAACCCTAAGTACCTCGGGCATTCGCAGCACCGCACGGTATTAGGGTTTTATGTATTGGTCGGGCGCCCGTACCACCCAGACCAAGCCTAAGTACCTCGGGCATCCGCAACACCACGAGATATTAGGGTTTTATTTCTTGGTCGGGCGTCTGTATCACCTGACAAAGCCTAAGTATCTCGGGCATCCGCAGCACCGCGAGGTATTAGGGTTTTATTTCTTGGTCGGGCGTTCGTAGCACCCGGAACAAGCATAAGTACCTCGAGCATCCGCAGCACGATGAGGTATTAGGGATTTATTCTTGGTTGGTTGTCCGCAGAACCAAGACTAAGCCTAAATACCTCAGGCATTCACAGCCCCGTGAGGTATTAGAGTTTTATTTCTTGGTCGGACGTCCATAGCACCCAAACCATGCCTAAGTACCTCGACCATCAGCAACACCACGAGATATTAGGGTTTTATTCTTGGACGGGCATCCGCAGCACCAAGACCAAGCCTAAGTACCTCAGCCATTCGATGCACTGCGAGGTATTACGGTTTTATTTCATAGTCGGGCGTCCGTAGCACCACGAGGTATTAGTGTTTTATTTCTTGGTCGGGCGTCCGTAACACCAAAACCATGCCTAAGTACCTCGGGCGTCCACAGCACCATGTGGTATTAGGCTTTTATTCTTGGTTAGGGGTCCACAACACCCAGACCAAGCGTAACTACCTTGGGCATCCGTAGCACCGTGAGGTATTAGGGTTTTATTTCTTGGTCGGGCATCCGTAGCACCCGAACCAAGCCTAAGTACCTCGGGCATCCGTAGCACCGCTTGGTATAGGGTTTTATTCTAGGTCGGGCATCCACAACACCCAGACCAATTATAAGTACCTCGAGCAACCACAAAACCATGAGGTATTAGGATTTTATTTCTTGGTCAGGCGTCCATATCACCGGACCAAGCCTAAGTACCTCGGGCATCCGCAGTACGACGACGTATTAGGGTGTCCGGAGCACCAAGACCAAGCCTAAATACCTCGGGCATTCGCAGCACCGTGAGGTATTAGGATTTTATTTCTTAGTTGGACGTCCATAGCACCCAGACCAAGCCTAAGTACCTCTACCATCAGCAACACCACGAGGTATTAGGGTTTTATTCTTAGACGAGCGTCCGCCGCACCCAGACCAAACCTATGTACCTTGGCCATCCGAAGCACTGCGAGGTATTAGGGTTTTATTTCTTAGTCGGGCGTCCGTAGCACCATGAGGTATTAGTGTTTTATTTCTTGGTCGGGCGTCTGTAACACCCAAACCATGCCTATGTACCTTGGGCATCCACAGCACCATGAGGTATTAGGGTTTTATTCTTGGTCAGGGATTCACAACACCCAGACCAAGCGTAAGTACCTTGGGCATCTGTAGCACCGCGAGGTATTAGGGTTTTATTTCTTGGTCGGGCGTCCATAGCACCCGGACATAGCCTAAGTACCTCAGGCATTCGTAGCACCGTGAGCTATTAGGGTTTTATTCTAGGTCGGGTGTCCGCAGCACCCAGACCAATTATAAGTACCTCGGGCAACTGCAACATCGCGAGGTATTAGGGTATTATTTCTTGGTCAGGCGTCCATAGCACTGGACTAAGCCTAAGTACCTCGGGCATCTACAGCACCACGAGGTATTAGGATTTTATTTCTTGGTTAGACATCTGTAGCACCCAGACCATGCCTAAGTGTTGGTGCAGGAGGCACCTAAGTCAAACCTTGGTTTTGATAATGACAAAGGGTTCAAGAGTTAAGATGTTATTTTTGGTCTAATGTGTTCACTGAGTGTGCAGAAAGAAGTCCTAGCGAAGGGCTGCTAGGCACCTAGCAAAGGACTGCTAGGCATCGAAACCCTAAGACCTAGCAAAGGGCTGCTAGGCACCTGGCAAAGGGCTGCTAGGCACCTGGCAAAGGGCTGCTAGGCATCTATGACCTAGCGAAGGGCTGCTAGGCACCTGGCGAAGGGCTGCTAGGCATCTAAGACCTGGCGAAGGGCTGCTAGGCACCTGGCGAAGGGCTGCTAGGCATTGAAGACCTAGCGAAGGGCTGCTAGGCACCTGGCGAAGGGCTGCTGGGCAAAAGTCCAACCGGAGGAGCCATTTGGCAAAAGGTAAACTCTCCTGAGAAGAGTAGGTGAGGACGCCCCAAAGGAATGTGTTTCTGCAGCTCAGAACGCCCCGAAAGAGAGGAGCAGGCACCTGGGCTAGGCGCCCGGGAGGTCACGGGCGCCCAAGGTCAAAGCCAAACAGCAGTAAAGCATGAAGCGCTTCGAATCAACACTAGGCTAGGCGCCCGGGAGGTCCCGGGCGCCCCAGTCAGCTCTAGAGCCGATTCGAAGGGGATAAGCGCTAACCAAGCTTCGGATAGAGGTTCTCGGATCCGAAGGCACGTGTCAGGCGCCCCCGACGTACCAGGCGGCCCCAGGAGCACTATAAAAGGGGCTCGGCCCCTAAGGCTTCAACATCACTTTTTCCAACGCCTCCAAGCTTTTCGTTCAAGCGCTCTGCTCCGCCAATCTCCATTCTCGACATTCCAGCACCGACGATGACCCACTGCTCCAAAGTACGATCCACATCAGGGCGTCGGTAACGAAAAGTGTAATTCATTTACTTACTGCACCATTCTTGTATTAAATCTGTAAACCTTTGCACGAATATAAAATTGCCCGCATAAAAGGTCAAGGACCGTGGGCCTTGGAGTAGGAGCCGACCGCGACTCTGAACCAAGTAAAAATACTTGTGTTCTTAGTGTGATTTAATTCCACTGCATTTTCTCTTTCTTATCCGAAAAGTTTTTCACGATATTCACCCCCCCCCCTCTATCGTGTTTCTCGATCCAACAAGTGGTATCAGAGTGGGGTAGCTCAAATTGGTGCAACCACCAATTTGGGAATTTTTCAGATTTTTGCGAAATTTGTTTATTCTTTTTCGATCGAACTTTTATCGTTAATCGAGGTTGGTGCAACACCACTCAATAATTTTTTTTAATATCTTCTTCCCGCACTGCTAATCCCAGACCAAGTCTTGGGAAAGTTTTGTTTTTTTATTATTTCAGAATTTCTAAATGGTCATGCAAGAAGGCTTCAGTACAGCCAGACCACCACTCTTCAGAGGGGAGGACTTCTCCTACTGGAAGAGTCGGATGGAAGTCCACCTGAAAACTCAGATGGACATGTGGATAATCATCCAATCTGGCTTGGAAATCCCAAGAAATGCTGAAGAGGTGCCACAACCTTACACCAAATGGGACGCCTCACTAAAAAGGAGGATCAAGGCGGATGCTTAAGCGACCTAGACACTTCAATACGGTCTAACCAAAGAAGAGCTAAACCGGGTGGGACCATTCAATAGTGCAAAAGAACTTTGGGGTAAGTTAATTGAATTGCAGGAAGGAACCTCCGACACCCGAATCAACAAGAGAGACCTATTGCTAAACAAACTCTACACTATCAAAATGAACGATGGCGAGTCAGCAGCCCAGGTCCACGCCAGAATCCAAGAGTTGATGATCGGTCTACATACAATCGGTCACAAGGTAGAAAATCGTGACCTGATCAGGTATACCCTTAACACTTTCCCGAGAAATACTTTGTGGGCATCTATGGTAGATGCGTACAAAGTATCAAGGGATCTGTCTAAAATCAAATTAGATGAGTTATTTTCTGAACTTGAATTACATGAGCAGACTAACTGCACCCTGGCCGAGAATGGCATTGCTTTTGTTGCAGGCAAAACTGGAAAGATGACCAAGAAAAAGCCTCAACCTGCACCCAAGTCTGACTCAGACTCAGATGACAGTGAAAGAGATCGACCCAAGCTGGTTCGGCTAGCCCGGGACTATTACAAGGAGTTGAAAAATTAGACCAACAGAAGGAAAGCCAGCCGAAGAAAGGAAGAGCCAGCTGAACCTTCAAATGAAAAGACCAAACCAAATGTGACCTGCTACGAATGCAAAAAGAAGGGTCACTACAAGACAGAATGCCCCAATCTGAAGGAGACGAAGAAGACAAGAAGGAAGAAAGTCCTTCAAGCAACATGGGACGTGTCCTCCTCCTTCGAAGAAGAAGAGGCCCCGCAATCGAACTTGCTCGCCCTGACTGCTTCGGAAGAAATCGAGACCGAATCAGAATCGGAGCCAGACGACGGAAAGCTCACATTTTCAGAGGACGGCAAAATCACTGTAAGTGGATTTTCTAGAGTTCAATTATCAGAGTTAATTGCTTATCTATCTCGCGACTTGGCGAAAGCCAAAATCCGAGTCGAATCCCTCCGACAGGAAGTAAAACTCCTGAAAGAGGGAGCTGATTCTAGATCCTTAACTGAGAAGGTTCAAGAAGGAACTTCTTCTCAAGTTGAAAAACTTGAGAAGGAGAACTCCTTCTTGAAAACTCAAGTCAAGGACCTTAGAGCAGCTTTGGAACGATTCACTTCGGGTTCCAAGGGTCTTGACATGATCCTTGGAAAACAGAAGTCCGTTCTTAATCGATCTGGATTAGGATATCGAAACAAGGCTAGACAAAGGTTATACTATGCTGTACTGAATCAGTCTAGACCCAAAATTCAGGCATGGTTACCCAAACTGTGCCTGAACAACCAAGTTGGACCAAATCAGTATTGGATCCCCAAGGAAAAGATTCATATCTTGCCTAATCATTACCGTGGCTTTAGTCCAGGGGGAGCCAACTTAAAAACCATTTTTATAGTTAAATGAATTTTGTTTCTTGTTTTAAATTGCATGATTACTTATCTATTTATTTTCTGCAATTTACCATGCTTAGACCTAGGACTGGTTAGACTAAGGACTGAACCAATTAACTGAAATTTGAACAACATAGTATTGGGTGGCGGTGAGATGATAGTATGTTAGGGAAGCCTTTTCTAATAAGGTCAAGTAAACATTAATTGGTCTCTTTAGACTGGTGAAACTAGCCGAAGCTACCGATCCAAGACCCAAGCTAGTTAGACTAGAATTTCCCAAAAAGTAACCTTGAAAATGAAATTTCACTAAAAGGCTTTGTCAAGGAAAGGGTTGATGATCCAATAAGGCTACGACTAAAGAAGGCCTTGTGCCTCGCCAAGACCTGGAAGCCAATTTTTGAAATTCAAATTCAGTTTACTCTTTGTCAAATTCGAATCTAACACAAATTTTCAGTTAATCTTGGATTCAAATATTCTTTATCAAATTAAATTCAAAACTAATTGTTTTCAAAATTAATTTAACTTTTCAAAATTAATCATGGTCTTTCTAAATACTTTTATTAAAAACTGTCTCACAAAAACCTATAAGTTAACGTGATTGATAACCAGATACCGAGTGAGATAGTTAGGACTTAAGTTAATGCAAAATCTGATTTCTATATGTTAGCAATATGAGAGAAGTGTCCTAAGGCAATCGCCTTATGATTATAATCATTTACTTTAATAAATGAATATTCACTATATGAGTATACATGTTCATGTATTTGATTGAGATCTTAAACTCATTTACTGAATGTCCGCAATACAATTCACAGCATGAGAGAATTTGTGATGAATTCACAACTAGTGATTATCTCTACATG